>OX155958.1:3982635-4122635 GCA_944548615.1 Micropterix aruncella
GTGAAGCCGTTCCGGGTTACGGCATTTGCAAGATCATGGTATTTATTTAATTTGTACTTTACTTTAATATATTGTACTTTACCTCTACTAATCCGTATTCATAGCTAATCTCCATTGGCTCGAGTTGGTGATGAAACCTCGGTGCGTCAGTTGCCTCTTTAATGGTCTGTCCGAACCATAAGTGTCGCGCCATCACCTATTGGTAAAGAAATAGAAAATTTTAAAGGGCAAAGGATGATTTTGAGATTGTACAAGATTGAGAGATGTCCATCATTGCCCTTTCCTTTCGTCAGGACTTTGCAACCTTGTTCAGACTTTTATCCGGATTTTCAAAGAGAGTGTAACATAAATCACTTTTCTAAAAATTATTTACTTTGTGCCATAATCAAATTTCAATGTATTTTATTTTATTGTGATTGTGGTGAAGTAACATGGAGTTTTACAATTTATACGGTGCCGCGCAACGTGCCTTTTAGACAAAAAATATTTATTTTTTACACCATGATTGCATAGACATTCAACAATAAATTTAAATTAAAACACATATTATAATAAAAGTACAAAATGAGTTAGGTTATGTATCAAAAAGATGATTCCAGATATGGAATCCGTACTTTGTGAAAGATGAGGATCTCTTAGAGAAAGTCCAGCGCCGAGCGACCAAGATGCCAATGGGGTTCAAAAATCTGGAATATGCAGAACGACTCCGCAGATTGCAACTGCCTCCACTCAAGGATTGTCGGATCAGGGGTGACCTCATTGAGACATATAAGATCCTCAACGGATGCTACAATTGCCCCGAATTCTATAATCTACTCCCTACAAAATTTAAACAGCTGGAGGACATAAAATTAAAAAAAAACATCAAGGAGATGCTGATAGGCCACCCTTTCTATAATCTGGCCGAATTTGAGGGCCATGATTTTTCAAATATTGTGCTAATTTAAATTACTTAAAAAAGTAGAGCCTTATTGTCTGATTATTTTATATGATCTTATATCTCACTTATATATGACCTTATATGACCTTATTGTCTGATTATTTTATATGATCTCAGCTCACGGGTTGTGGCGTAGCTAGACGTCGGATTGTTATTGTCTTCTACGCTCACTGCAGGTCGATAGAACGACGAATCGTTAAAACTTCCTGTGGTGATGGGCTCGCCCGTTGTAGTCGACACCTCAAGATGATCTTATATCTGTACTTTTAGTTTAAAATGGATAACGTTGATTTTAATTTGATTATTTAACATTTAACTGACAAATTGAACATTACGATAAATAATTTTACTACGTATCTTTCGAATTACTAACTACTTCAAATATTAGGCTTCTATTTTGATTATTTATATTTATAGTTTGACAATCTAGTAGTTAATTCTTGACTACCTATGTATGTCCAGTAAAGAGTAGTAACGAAACTTACTACATAACCCAATTATTTTGACACGTCCAAGAGCGGTCTTTAGCCGTCAACTGGACACAACGAAAATGTAATGTAATGTAATTGCCTTTCATCTTCAAGCGAAACTACAAGCATCATCTGCGAGGACGCAACTTTAAGCTGGAGAAAACACGATTCCACATGAATCCCAGGAAACATTTCCTGACCAACCGGATTGTGGATCAGTGGAACAGTTTACCTGCTGAAGTAGTTGAAGAGAGTAGTGTCAACATACCTATTCAAAAATAGGTTAGACAGACACCTTAAACAGAAATCGTAATTGTACTCAGTTCTATATTCAGACATATCAGCAATTATGCTGCCTGTTTGTAAATGTAATAATGATAATAATAATAATAATAATAATAAAAAGTTAAATCGGGTAGGTATAAAAAATATTTTACTAATATAATTAAAATTTAATGTGAAAATAAACAACAGTAAATATTAGCCTACTCGGAATAAAATTTTGTTTAGCAATAACTTTAAAAAAACAATCAAAATAAAATTGTTCTACTTTATGCATTGCTTTTATTTATTTGAAATTTACCTACAGAAAATACATATTTTTTTGGAAAAATACCATTTTGATACTACGGAAAATACTTCAAATATACTACGAATTGCTGCACGGGGAGAGGTTGGGTCGGAGCGGGGGGAGGGGGTTGTCTACTTGCCGGGAAAGTTTTGGGGTGACGCAACCAATTTTACTCTCCTAGTTAACTAAAGTATTGTGAACGCACTTCTGTACGTCTGTGTGTGTGTGTGTGTGTGTATTCCTCGACGATAGTGCCCAAACGCTTCATCCGATTGAGCTGAACATTGGCATGCAGGCATCATTTGGTCATGGCAAGAGTTCAAAATATTGTAGTTAAAATCGGTCCACCAGAGGGCCCGCTATTCATACTTTAATCTCGAAATATAGCAGTTAGAAATATGAAATTGGGTATACAGATGCCTTGTTGTATTGAAATCACATTGTAAATTTTTGGTTGGAATATCTCATATACAAGCGACACAAATAATATTTTAAGTCCGCCATATTAAAGAAAATACTACATTATTTTTGGAAAAATACCATTTTAATACAACTGAAAATACTACAAATTTACTACGAATTGGTACATAGGGGAGAGAATGGGTTGTGCGCGGGGGCTTATCTAATTGCCGGAAAAGTTTTGGGGTAACACAACTGATTTTTTATACATATAAGGATTATTACCTGAGCTATACCTGTAGTGATCTTCGTTCCGCCCGCAGCGCCGATCACCATTCGGACGTCTCCTTGTTCGTCCACCATGATCGACGGAGCCATCGATGACAGCGGTCTTTTGTACGGTTCGGCAAGATTTGCTTCCGATCCGGGCATATCTGCATAACTATTGAATTTCCAGGAGAAGTCGTCGAGGACGTTATTCATAATGATTCCTGTCTGTCGGGTTGTCCAGCCGGCCCCAAAACTAGAAGAGGATGCAGTTTGAAAATTTTCTTTTTTTGAAAAGTTGTATAAAAAGCGCTGATCATGATGCACTATCTAGCAGTAGGGAAAATATTGCTCATATTGTTTATAGGCGATATTTTACCTACCGATAGATGGCAAAAAGCGCTAAAACGCCTGTCGAACTTTTATTTGATAGTCAAGTTCTTTTCAAAAAAAAAAAAAAAAAAATATCTATTTTTTTATTGTTGTATTTTTTTTAAGTTACACAGTTGCTCATACTAATTCACCCCTTAAAGGATGACGGGTAATTAAAACTCACCTGTATATAAATTCGATAGATGGTACTAGGAATTGAATGTTATTATCGTTATCATTGGTTAAATTATTAACCCTTGGAGTAAATGGGTATTTTCATGGATGCATCTGTCTCTTTTGCAGGATTTTCGGCGACATCGACTTAAAGTACTATAACTACGAAACTACTACACCAATCATAAAAAGAACAACTGCACAATGATTGCATTGAAATTTCAAATATAGAATATTGAAATATCATTTTGTAAAACAATTAGATAATTATGAATAAATATGAGAACGTCAAAGAAGTGAAAAAAACGCGCGACCAGATTTGGTCGACTCGTACTCAACGGATAATTGTTTCGCGACCAGATTTGGTTGACTCATACTCAACGGGTTAAGGTTTTATAACCTAATCAATCAGTCCTTTATAAAAAAAACATTTATTATCAATGTTATTATAGATTGCGAAATAAATTGATATTAGTTTCGCCGAACAAAATGTAGTATGAAGTTGACTATTTAATCTAATACCTATCGACGCCTTACAATTATAACTTGATAACTTGAAAATTGGCATTTTTGAGATAAGTATGCCAGAAGATGTAAAAATATCAACTCTAAAATTCACTTAACCCTTGGAGTAAATGGGTATTTTCATGGATGCATCTGTCTCTTTTGCAGGATTTTTGGCAACATCGACCTTAAAGTACCTACTATAACTACGAAACTACTACACCATTCATAAAAAGAACAACTGCACAATGATTGCATTGAAATTTCGAATATAGAATATTGAAATATCATTTTGTAAAACAATTAGATAATTATGAATAAATATGAGAACGTCAAAGAAGTGAAAAAAACGCGCGACCAGATTTGGTTGACTCATACTCAACGGGTTAAAACCAGATAAATGAAATTTTACCGCCTTTAGGAGTTAACGGTGGTTGATAACTTGAAAATCAGCTCCAGCTATAATCCTAAAAATCGATATACAGACTTATATAGCTGAAAGTTCGCAGCACTGTCTGCTATCGTAGCGCAAGAACTCCATTTCCCCACTTACTCTATATCTCCTCTTATCTAGTTTTAGGTTGGTATTTAGGTCCACTTATTAGTTTTCACAAATCTAAAACGGTGGACGAGTTGAAACTTTTAAAATACATTCAAATGCGTTTATCTCAGAACTACTAAATTCGAGTTATCGAGTTATAATTGTAAGGCGACGTTATATAATCCTGGCCGAAGAAGAGCCCACTGGCTAAAAAACCTCGTTGAATGGTTCAATTCAAGGACAGCCGAGTTGTTCCGCGCCGCAACATTTGGGCCCAAGTGGCTATAACGATCGCCGACCTCCGATAGGAGATGGCACCTTAAGAAGAAGAAGATATATAATAAATGCTACCATATAGCAACAATTCAATTGTTATGTTTACAATCTACATATTACCATTAATTATGTAGTGTATTAGACTGCTCACTCATTTTGGCAATAATTTTTACCTGTCAAAATGCAGGTGGCGCTGTTAGAATTGACGTCGATAGTAGAATCAATTTATTTGGTCGTCTATAATGTCATTGATAGTGAATGGTTTTTTTATAAAGTTGTGTTTTATTATAAACACCAAATAATTTAACCAGCGATAACAATAATAACATTCAATTATTAGTGCCATCTATTGCATTTTTATGTATAGGTTAGAATGCCACAAAAGATGGCATTCCATCTAGACAGACTAACAAGTCTATCCGAACAATAAAGTACATAATTATTACGTGTTGAAACCTGTATACCAAATTAAAAATTGATATCCTAAATAATATAGAAAATAATATTAAAATAATAGGATTTTATTATTTTATTTCGTATTAGAGTTTTAGAGCGCCATCTATAATGTTGCCACACAACCACAAAAGTTGCCAAATTGAAAATAATAATCTATTTTAGAAACAAGCGCCATCTACATTTTGCGTTTCCTAGTAAATACTAGTTTCCATATCATTGTTAGCCCTTGGGCAATCCAATATGCTTTATAATCAAAGATATCACCCTCTAGTTTAGCGGTTCCCAACCAATGGGGCGCGCCCCACTGGTGGTGCGCAACGTTGTTCCAGGTGGGGCGCAACACATTGACTTATAAAACATTCACAATATAGATAATGGGTAACACAAAAGAAATCTGAGGCAATCTTGCATACTGTGTTTTAAATACGTTGAGTTGTCCAGACAAATATAATCATTAGATTTTTTTCAAATGTTTTTAACGTAATTAAACATATATAATTTGTGGGAAATGGGGCGTATACATTCCGGATACGCATTTAGTGGGGCGCGAAATAAAAAAGGTTGGGAACCGCTGCTCTAGTTCAATAAAATCTTCAGATGGCCTTGCAGAAACTAGCCTATGGAAGAGCGACCATAAGAATAAAGATGAACTGTGCTAGATTTTCGAATTTCAACAATGCTTCCATCTTCATTCGTTCGTAAGTTCAAAAATATACTCACTAAAAATTGACAGAGCTCGTCACCGACACAGCATCTCCGTTTGGGGCTAAGACCGCTATGTGCGCAGTTCCGTTATCGGGTCGACTGAAGAACTCAGCACCGTAATGCTCGGAACTATCGTATGTACGGTTGTCGCTTATTTCCATCCTAATGAGAGATGCATATTCCAGCGATGTCAGGTTTGCAAGAAGCTGAAATTGTGAAGGATTGTAATGTAAAAGAGTCGAATAAAATCTCGGTGTATCCAAAATACGCCAAACTTTTGTCAAAAATATTTTCGATTTGTTTTTGAAATAGTGCATATTTATTTATTTATTTATTTATTTATTTATTTATCCTATTTTTTATAGTTACATAAAAAAGATTGTGTTCATTTTTTTAACACATTTTAAAAGAATAGGGGAGAGGGTGGTACATTCGGCTACTTATGCAAATAATGCACGTAATTTTCAAAATCAGCCACCAATTTAAAAACTGGTATATGCAAAAGTTAATCTGCACTTTTATCTATGTTTTCCGCAAGTAACAACTCTCTTACGTTAACACTTTTTTTCGAATTTAATTTTTAAAAAAAGCTTGCAAATGGGCGATTGTACCCCACCAGTGGGGTAGTTTTGGCTATAGGGTGGGGTACATTCATCTAGTTATAATAAGTAACATACAAAGGTAAATCAAATGTTTTTATTGAACAAAAGTGAACTCATGAAAATACAAAATACAAGAAACGATAAAAAAACAAAGAAAAAGTATTGAGAAAAAAGTATAGCAGAAAAAATCTTAGATCTAACGGACATTAAGTCCTTCAAAATTGTAATTAAAAATGTACAGGGAAGATGTCCTGGCTGTTGACAGTTTGCTTGCTTGTGACAAAACTGCAATGATATCTGTTTTCTTCACAATGCTGATGTCTTCTACCTGAGGATGCATAAATGTGTTAGATTTGTTTTTTCGCCTCAAGAAGTTTATTTCATATTCTTGGCAACCTGTGTTTTTCAAAATGTGCCCTATATAATAGCAAATGGTTGCCTTAGTGGCGAACTTGACCATTACACAATCACCAACACAAAAATCATTGCAATTAGGCAAGTTGGTAGGCAAAGGTAATTCATCCGAGCTGGACAAAAACTCTTCACCATCAGAGGTGTCGACAAGTTTCATTGACCTGTCTGAATCACTTGAGCTTTCATTCAAGATTTTCTTTGGAACCGGTTTAATTGGGAACAGCTTTTTTATTGTTCCTTTATTTCTTTTTAGTTCTTCTTTTCTCCTTTTCTCTATTTCAATATTTTCCTTCATCTTCATTACCGGGGTATCTGTGTATACATAAGATTTTGATGGAATTTTTCTGTTCCTCTTCTTTTTTCCAGCTCCTTTTGGGTACGGTCTCAATTCTTCTAGTGATCTTGAAACTTTGATCTTAAGTTTGGTCCTTTGAGAAACAGAAGGGGTTTCAATTACAATGGGCTCCTTATCTTTTGAAAATGAAAGGGCTATCTCTGTCTGGGGTTCTGCTGCTTCCACACTGGTATTAACATCATCATGATCATAGCTAGTAGTTGGAGGTGGGGTGGTTTGGTTTGTTTCTTCTATGCTGTCCTGTCTGGAAGTTGAAGGAATAGCAACAGGTTCCACTTCAGTAGTTAAACTGTTGTCTTCAACGTTGGAATTGTCAGTGACTGTGCTGGGCATGAAATCATTGTCGTCAAATGCCAGCCTATTAAGGGGCCAAATGCCTGGTGTTTCAAAACCACTTATTATGTTTTTTTTGCTGAATGCATTATCAAAGGCTCTACTGGCAAGTTGAGCTATTTGCCTAATGGTTATCATTTTGGCAGGCTGTGTGAGCATGTAATCATTGAAAGCGACATTTAGGCAAGCTTTAAAAGGCCCGTACACTGCAATGTCTAGGGGTTGAAGACGATGTGTGGTATGTGGGGGGAAGGATAACAGCACTATACCATTGCTTCTGCAATACTGGATTGCTCCAAATGATGTGTGTGATTCGTGATTGTCGATCAACAACAATATTTTCTTCTCAGTTGAACAATTGGTGTGTTCAACTATGTGTTTGAGAACTGATATAAATAACTCCGATGTCATCCAACCCGATTTGTTTCCGAATGCGATACTGGAAATAGGAGCACCATCCAAAAAGTCATTCACATTTCTAATGCGAGGATAAACAAAAACAGGTGGAATTGTTCCCCCAATGGCGCTGATTATACCAACAAAGGTGACTAATTCTCCACGTTCAGCTGAAGCTACCTGCCCAACTTGTTTTTTCCCACGTGTGGAGACAACTTTTACTGGTTTCATTACTGTTTGTATCCCAGTCTCGTCCAAGTTATATATTTGCTCTGGTTTGAATTTATGCTTTTCCAAGACTTTGACGTAGTTGGAAAAAAATTCCTCCAATCTGTCTTTATTGAATGCCATGGCTCTATTCAGGCTGGTACTCTCAGGTTTTCTTAGAGACAATTGTTGATTTCTTAACATGAAGCCTTTCAGCCATTCAATTCCTGCAATTTAAATCCATATGGTAATTAGGTATCATTATCGATAAAAACAAAAATATAATAACTTACCTGCCAACTGACTTGCTCTCCAATTGGTTGGTGTTACGCAATCTGGTAATATTTGTGCAAATTCATAGGCCAATTTTCGCACTTGTTGATATGACAACCCGTAATTCAGATTGGATGATTTCTTGATATATTCCACAAGTTCCCTTTCTTGAGAAATTGTAAAAACTTGTTTAACAGTGTATTTACTCCTATATTTTTTCTCTTCATCACTGCTTTCATTCCCAGAATCTCTGTCAATAGTAGATAAGACTTCATCTATTGTTTTTTTCTTTAGCAAGGTCTTTATTCTCGACTGCAATGTAGATCTTTTAACTCCATACCGCCTTGCAGCTTCATGAACACTGACAACTTTTCGTAAAGAATTACGAATCGCTTCTTTCATATTATTCTCATTGATGTCCCTGCGGTTGGTTTTGCATACATATGTACGTGGCATCTGAACAAATAAAATAATACGTTACCATAGAAATAAAATTTTTCTTTTATTCCATTGATGGGGTACCTTCGTCCGCTGGATGAAAGTACCCCAGCCGCTTATGCCGAATCTTCCCCGCATGAGATTCCAACAGATTTAAATAAAAAAGTAAAACATGGTCAGCATTTTAGGTTAGCTTTCATATTGACATCATTTATGAATTAGTGCTGCATGCTGTGCATTTTTATCATACTTAATATGCTTCACAAAATTACAAATTATGAACTTCTACGACAGACAAAAAACTTACCTTTTATAGCAGAAACTTTTAATCATTTATTGATAAATAAACCCGCTACTGCGACCGCTTGTGACAGTTCCCACCATCAGGAATGATGCATTACCAACATAACTACGCAAAAATTTGGCGGTATATACAAACTAGGGCTGTGTAGGATACGAAAGATGAATCTACCCCATGGCCGAATCTACCACCCCTTCCCCTACATATGAAGAAAATCGAGAAAGGGCATTAACTTGTCAGGATTACATCACCCCACTAGGTATACGCCTGTGTTGGGGTGATGGATATATAGTTCTGTGGTATTATTTGCTGAGCCTGTAGCCTTGCCTGCTGTCCTTCTTCTGTCTTAAAAAAAAAACAATACGTAATATAATTTAGCATAATATAATATAAATAATATAATATAACATATTACAATATAATATAATATCATATGTTATAACATATAAAATAATGTAGCATATTTATATATAATAGTATAATAGTATAACATAATAAAATATAACATATTATAATCTGTATATCTGTATACATATCCATAATTTACATATATATATCCTATAATCTGTGGTTAGAAATAAAATATTTTAATATATCATACTTTCGCATTCTTCTCTAGTATAATTTGAGAGCCAATGAGACACCCGTCTCTTGAACTGGTTGTCGGTTATGTTTAAGATCTGTCCTGCGTACGAGTTAAATATATTATAGAGTTTAGGTCCGAGATATGCGTAGTGTCGTTGTCCGTATACAGTCCTCATTTTTGGTTGAATCTGTTTGTCTTTGTGTCTAGTGTTGTGTTTGTGCTCTGGTTTGTCTTTATCCGTCTTCTTCATGAGGTCCCTTCGATAGCGCACCAAAACAGCGCGTATGTATAGTTGGCGTACGTCAAGTACTTTAAAGTCTGTATATAGGTCGTCTGACGGGGAGCGATATGGCTTCTTGTTAATGACTCTGAGCAAAGCCTTTTGCGCTTTGACCAGTGGGTCAAGATTTGTTCTTGCCATACCGCCCCAACCGATTCGATTTGTCCGTATGTAAGTAGAGTCTGCGCCAGTGCATAGTAAACAGTCCGTAGTAGGTTAATGTTGAGTATGTTTCTTATATTCTTAAATATATAAATCAACTTTCTAGTCCGTTTAGTCGTAGCCTCAATGTGTTGTGTCCATTTTAGATTTTGGTCAATGACTATTCCTAGATATTTTATTGTGTTCGTGCGTTCAAGTGGTAAACATGTACAGTTCATCTAGTCGCATTTATGTAACGTAATATAGTGGTTAGTATTGGGATGATGTCTATTGTCGATGCTAAAGGTCATATATTTAGTCTTGTACTCTCTGATCTATATAAGATCTTGGTCTCTCTGATCTATATAAGATCTTGGTCTCTCCAGGAAAATAATCAACTCCTTTCTAGAAAAATTATCTAAAACTGCGATTTCTGCATCTCAAATTCTATGGCTTCGAAGGGGGAGTGAATGGGTAGTAAGGTGAACGCTCACATGTGGCAAGACAGCTGTCCTAAACCTACCACCGCCGGTCGTTAGTCCGGAATCCACCCTTCACCTCCCAGAAGTGTAATAATTATATATGATGGGCGCGATTTTTGCTCGGTGAATTCCATGACAGCTCCGTTTGTATTTTATTTATTTGACATGATGGGCATGCAGTGTCTAGCAACAGACTGTGCACTAACTGCCCAGTTCCGCCCGACGTATTCCCCTAAATCAATGATCTTTTAATTCCCACAACCTTCTACGCAGTAGGAGGTTCACAGCGGCCATGATGGGTTAAGTCCCTCTACGAGGATGGTACTTGAACCATGAGTGGAGCAGGCCAGATGGCATAGAGTTTGGCGAACACCACCCAGTATGCACAGAACCATTAGGAACCTGGTATTTCTACATATTGAGATGTCAACCACAACGGGCGAACCCGTCACCGCAAGACGTTTTAACGATTCTTCGTTCTATCGACCGTGCAGTGAGCGTAGAAGACTATGGACATTACAAATCCGACGTCTAGCTACGCCACAACCCGTAAGAAGCCAACGCCTTTACCGCGAGATAGCCAGTATGTAACCTGGCGGGCCGGCACTCGCGCCCTTGCTTCCATTTGTGACCAGATTTCTCCGGTCTCTCGATTGGTTCCGAGTTCGAGGTCGCTTGCGCGGTCCTCTCCCTTACGAAGCGGTGAAACGGTGTGCACCGAATCTATCGCGGACCAAGGCATCCTTTGCCCGACTCTGAACCGGGATCGGATGGCCAATGGTCATTTCAAGAGCAGTCGCCGTAACGTAGACAACCACCCCCGCTCTATAGGAAACAATACAGTTCCCAGACTCCCCCGACTGTTAGTCGGAGAGCACAATCGATTGGCTTGCGCCGCTCGGTGCGCAGACCGTCCAGGAGCGCCAGAGGTTTGATTCCCAGGGGAGACTGGTTGACCCAGTGTCCTACCCAGGTTCGCACCCCATGCGTGGAGGCCATCGGATGGGTGTTGACCCGTGAGTGTGACCGACCCTGAACACATGGGTCATCGTGGCCACCTCATCATGGGCCTCATTATATTTCTACAGAGAGGACTAACCTTCTCCTGATATAATACAACAACATTCAGTAGACTACCAACATACCTCCGAATTATCAATGAAATCTCCATCTCCCATAAGTGTCCTCTTTGCAAAGGCATATTTGAAAGACTCGATGATGCGATGGTATGTAAGAACAGTGTTGTTAACACCATTGATGCTGTCCTTTGTGAAATTGTATCCGCTCAAGATGTTCAGGATGAATCCTAGAAGCGCTCCGCTTCCAGGAGGAGGGACCGAGTAGAATGTGTTGCCTTCCTTAAGCTGTATGGCTATGGGCTCGAGGAACTCTGGTCTGCAAAAAAGTAACAAAACTATTTTGAGTTTACTTCTTCTTGATGTACCGTTTTCTATCGAAGTTTGGCAGTCGTTTTATCTATTTTCACACCGAAACTGTTTTTTTTTCATTTCCAAATTTTCTGCAAATTTGGGTTCTCACCTAATTTAAGTAGAAAAATGAGTCCTAATTTCAATTAAACTCATTGATATATATAAAAAAAAAATACAACTTCTAATGCGTATTACTTGAAATGGAAACAACTACAAAGATGTTTCCTAAATATATTTTCTTAAAATAATTAATATTACTTATTACAGTGTTAGAAACTAACTTATGGGGAAGTTTTTTGATCGGTTTTTAACAGCATTATGGCTGGAAAATGTGCTAGCCTTTTGGTAATGCTGTGAAGCAGTCGCCTATGCGCCCCTCCAGCAGGAAAAAATGATTTAGGGTGGATTTCTATAAGAGACCTGTGAGTAAAAACATTTTGTATTTCAATATGTAACCGACATCGGTGGATTGAACTGATCGGTTACAACTTTCCTTCATACAAATCCAAATACAAGGTCAAATTATTCGTACAAGTTCAAATTTGAGCAGTTAATGAGTGGGGGGGGGGGTCAGGTTAGCGGGAGTTACCGGGCGGGATCTGGTCTTTCATTAGGATGCTGGCACCAGGCTGCCACCTGTATGCTGGGCATCAGGCTACCTCCAGGATTCCGGTACCATGCTGATACCAGGATGCTGACACCGGGCTGTCACCAGGATGCTGGCACTAGTTTGGCACCAGTATGCTGGTACCAGGCTAGGATGCTGGAACCAGGTTAAAACCAGGATGTTGGCCAGACAATAGGATGCCGGTACCAGTTCACACCATGATGCTGGCAGCAGTTCGGTACCAGTATCCTGGAGCCAGTCTGGTACCAGCATCCTGGAGCTAGTCTGGTACCAGCATCCTAGAGCCAGTCTGGTACCAGCATCCTGAAGCCAGTCTGGTACCAGCATCCTGAAGCCAGTCTGGTACCAGCATCATGAAGCCAGTTTGGTACCAGCATTCCGGAGCTAAACAGGTGGCAGCACCCTTGTGCAAACTTGGTTTAGGCGTCCTGGAGCCAATCTGGTACCAGCATCCTGGAGCCAGTCTGATATCACTGATCAGTCCGGTACCAACGTCTAACGTGCTGGGCTTAATAAGGGTATATGCACGTATATGGTCGAATAATAAAAAATCCATCGCATAGACAACCCTTTAAAAAAGTAATATACCAATGTGAGCTGTCAAGTAGGCATGGTCTCGCAATACCAATATCGATACTTTAGGTTGGAGTAGTATCGAAACGAATGAATCAATAACCACGGCTGCGACATATCGATGGTTAAGGTATGGAGTATTTTTTAAAATTATGTGGATAAATAACACAAATAATATTTTAATTAATAGCATGCAGTATGTGTCAATCTGTGTCATAATATGATATTTATTATATGAAATATATATTAATATTATTAATATCTATTATTGAAAATTTAATATAATAACTGTATATGAAATCAAATACTATAGCGGCTGTTTGACATTATAAATAAGATAAAAACGAATTTGCCGCGTAAAGTTTGTAACACCCGACGTTTCAGCGACGTCACAGCCGCCGTTGTCTAGGGTAGACTGAAATATGTTGTTTATAACAACTGTATGTTTCAGATTTTTTATTTATTTTGGCATTGATGAATTTATCTATTATTTCCCTATTCTATTTTGATTATTTCCTATTAAGATATTATTAGTTAGTTATTATAACTCATTTGTAAGGGTTATGGGTTAATTATTTGTAACCGACTACAAAAAAGGAGGAGGTTATCAATTAGTTTTTTTTAATATATTTATTACCTCAGAACTCTGCCGTTTATGAACCGATTTGCAAAATTCTTTTTTTTATTTAAAAGGATATACTTTCAGATTGGTCTCATTTTTTCAAAATCCTGTTATGATAATGGGATCCATGAGGAATTAAGGGAACTCCTCAAATATTATCATATGAAATTAAAAATGTACATGTTTATTCAATTCCGATGACAATGTATTTATTTTTATGGTAAGCATCACCTGATTATACATCCTGGGTTGGCCCCCGACGAGGGAACTCCTCAACGGTCAACAGCACAGTTACGAAATTTTGTATACTCATTCAGTTATGATAGCCCGTTCTAAGTGTTACCATGACATGGCTGCTGCACCCCGGGTTGGCTTCCGACGAGGGTACTCCTTAATGGCCAACAGCACAGACACGAAATTTTGTATATGCAATTACGACAGCCCGTTCTAAGTTTCACCAAGACAGGACTGCGGCACCAAGCGTTGGCTTCCAACATGGGAACTCCTCAACGGTCAACAGGGCAGGCTCAAAAGTTTGTATACGCATTCAATTATGATAGCCCGTTCTAAGTAAAGATACATGGCTGCTGCACTTATTAAACATTTTTGAAGTCGGTTTTTATTTTGTTAAACTTTTGTGTATTATTTTGCCGAATATACGTACATACAGAACTAAGGACCTTGTTGCCATGGAACAAGTCATGGTACTTAGTTAGGCGGCAGCAAGACACATATGCGAATGTTTAGGTATCGGCCGTGTTTAATTTATTATTGGAAAAAAATGTTTTAAATATAAACGGATATGAATATCAGTACAACATACTCGTATATGCTTTGTAAATGCGGTAACTAATTCATTAGATAGATAAAATATATATTTTAGATCCAGAGTTCTAATACGTTTATGTATATAGTAATGTACTGTGAATTAAGTAACACTATGATTTTGTACGACTTACTAATAGTTGTCAATAAAATTTATTATTATCATATCAAGCAATTTAATTTTGTTGAAAAGAATAATTATTAAATAGGTACTCATAGTTTATAAGCAAGTATTCGATCCGGACGAGTGAGTACTAACTCACGAGTAAAAGTATCGAGTATAAGAATACTAGGTATCGGAGGAAAATTATCGACACTAGTGAGTACTCGACAAGATCATCCTTAATCCAGGCAACCTGTCAAATGGAGACGTCAACGATTCGTTTCGTTTCATATTGGGTTAAGTTTTGAAATTCAAATGTATAAAAAAGCTATTTTGTAAAAGTCTTTTTAATTCGGCGTCATGTTTAGTGTGCGCGACTTTTACGAGGCGTCATGGCAGGAAGTTTATTCGAAAATAATGGGCGGATCTGTATTTATTGACGACGATTGTGCGGAGTGTTTGCACTGGGATGGCGGAATCGGCAATTTATTCGGAGCCGGAGTTATCTCTGTGAAGAGTCTGTCCCCGTTTGAGGTTGGCATCGTTTTCTATTAACTTAATTCGAGGTTAGAGCGGCTGGAATTCTGATTTGGCCACAGGTAAAACTAGAGGAAACGAGCTTGCAATATTGTGACAATCGTCTACAACTCTTTAAAGACAGCAAATGTTTCTTTGGATTCATTAAGAAACTTGTCTATTAAAGCTTCGGTATTATTGCATTATAGGAACCTATTCTACATTGTTGATTTTTCAACGTCACCCGACTATTCCGCTGATTCCGAATCTGCGATAACCTTTATTCGGCCTCAATAAATCAGTGAGATATAGGCATTTAAAGAAGCGTCCAACCCATACATTTCAGTAGGTTGTTAGTTTTTCAAAACAATCTTAACACGTTCCCGGAGAGTACGGCCATTACTATATATGTTGGTCCTCGCAGTATGACACTATGGGATAAGCCATAGATAGTAAAAAATTAGGTAAAAACACTACGGTTAAAGCAGAGTATTTTTTGCGGGCGGTCAATATAAAGCATCTTTACTGTTACGCTGCATCATTTTCCTAAAGTTGTACTGTCACAGCACAATTCTACGCAGAAACAGTTCCAGTAGACAGGCATGCATAAACCTCACTTACACATGCGGCACGGCCAGGGCTATGTTTCTATATATGCAATTCCTCGACGCTTTTCGAACGATTCTCTCTACAACCATTCAGTTTTCTCTTACGCTATGTCTAGTCAAAGGTTTGAGCAGATTTTGAGGTGTCTTTTATCAGGCGATGACACCAAAAGGTGAAAAGTAAGTTTTTGATTTTTTAGCGTATTACGGTTCGGAACGATTACAGTACGGATCATGGATGCAACTGAACACTGTATAGGATTTTTGATTGTCGCAAAACTTAGCGTAAAATATTGAGTACTGTCCGGGATAGTGTTAAAAAGTGGGCAAAAAAATGTTTTTTTTTGTATTTAAAATAGTTTTTTTGTCTCATTGCACATTTGAGGCTTTTTTCTATCGTATTTAGTATTACAATGATGTAATCTAGTAGTGTTTTCTTTATTATTTTATTTTTGAGTAAAGTTCCTATAATGCATATATTCCACAGCTTCAAGTTGTTGAGATGCGAGTTCTTATCGAATGTATACGCTCGTTTAACCCCTCACGTTGCGAGGTAAAAAGTCACCTATCACTTTTGCGCGCGACATATTCGCGCAAAAAATCGACGCGAGTCAACGGCCTTGAGAAAAACGATCATAACTTATAAACCACTAATCGGATTAAAAAAGATAAAGAGAAAAATGATCGCATTGAAATTTGACATATAAAACATTATAACCTTATCTCGTAAAACAATTAGGATAATAATGAATAAATATTACAAAATTGGCAAACTGAAAAAACTCGCCTATAAAATCATTTCGATTTTTTTGTAAATACAGTTTTTGTAAATATCAAAAATTGTAAATACAGTTATGTTCTCTATTAAATGCTTTACCAAAACGATATTTTTTTTTACTTATTTGCATACAAAAATACGGAAAAAATATTTATTTATTCAGCCAAGAAAAATTGTATGTATTCTCGTAAAAAAAAAATTTTTTAATTTTTAATTTGTGACTACTTATGGTATTTTTTTATATGAAATTCTTTCAAAATAACTTTATTACTACATCACTTCTTCTTAGAAATCACACCAGAACTTTGAGCTTTGTCTGATATTATAGAAAAATCTAAAGTTTTGAGAGTTTCCGCGTCTGAACCTAATAATAAACTTTGAATGCCCATAATATAAAATTCGTTAGATTTTTTCAATTATATTGTCTTATCATAGACTTATTATATGTCTAATAACTAATTACTATACTCCAAAGAGTCACATTTCATCGAAAAACTATGGAAAATCGCACTTTTTTCTCTCATAGTAATTATCAAAACAAGTTTCATTTTCGCGAGCAATATTAGAACACAACATATAATGTTCAAAATACGCCTAATTATGTGATAACTTAGGATGTAAATGAAGCAATACCTATTTTATTAGTAAATTAAAGCGACATTACGTCATGTTTCGCGATATAACGGGATATTTCAAAAACATTACAAAATAAACACGGCCATTTTTCTCGCGAGCCTTGGTTTGTTGACAAAGTGTTTTCTTCGAAAATTCGTGAAAAACAGCAAATGGATTGTCGAAATTATATAATCCTACTGGCTAATCTACTTAAAAAGGGAAATACTCACTTTTATCCGGTATAAACTGCACTTATATCCAGAAAACACTTCACAACACAATCACTTCGGCGAACATCGCGCGCGCCGCCGCCATGGCCGATCTGCGACTGTCGTCAGAAATGAGGTCACCGATTTTGTAAGGGATGTAGTAATTCATATTTCTAACATCGCATGCGGCAATCGAGCAATTTCATAGTGTTGCATATTTGGCTATATTATGGCATCATTCGATAGAATATACAATCGCATTTCGAAATTTAAACGACATTTTCTTGAGCGGCGAGCGCGATATCCCGTATGGGATAGTTTGGATTTCAGCCGGCCGCCATACATATCCCGCAAGGGATGTTAAGTGCCGAGCGGGTTAATATCAACACAGTTGTGGCATCCCAAAAGTACCTTGTAGGTCCCGATCAAGTACTCTCGCTTTACGCCAATGTCATGAGTTCTAGGGTTTTTAGCTCGCCTCTTAACTTGACTGTCTTTTTGTGTGCGGTAGCTTTGTGAAGCGTGTCTGCACTCTTTGAGCAGGTTGAAGTTCTCCACAAAATAGAGACTTCAAACCTGATAGCCAAAATACAGTAACAGCTGGATATATTACATTACATTACATTTTCGTCATGTCCAATTGACAGCTAAAAACCGCTCTTGAACGTGTCAAAATAATTGTGCTAGGTAGTAAGTCTCGTTACTACTCTTTACTGAACATACATAGGTAGTCAAGAATTAACTACTAGATTGTCAAACTAGAAGCCTAATATTTGAAGTAGTCAGTAATTTGAAAAGATACGTAGTAAAATTATTCATCGTAATATTCAAATTGTCAGTAAAATGTTAAATAATCAAATTAAATCTACGTTATGCATTTTAAACTGAAAGTACATATATAAGACCATATAAAATAATCAGACAATAAGGCTCTACTTTTTTAAGTAATTTAAATGGGCACAATATTTGAAAAATCATGGCCCTCAAATTCGGCCAGATTATAGAAATACGACTTATACATATGCAACCTATGCATTAAGACTGCGTTGAGGTTATGGAAGTCTTTTTTTAAATTATATGTTTTTTTATTTATTTAATGCTTGTACAAAAATGTAGTAACAATGTCACTGAAGTAAAGAAATAGAACATCAAAGAACAACAGCTTAAGATCAACACAGCTCAAATAATCAACAACGCTATGCACATCTAACGTGGCTTCTTAGGTCTGTATCTAGATGCAAAATTAGGGTGTAAAACATAAATTAATTATATTACGCCCGATTGCGTTTCTTCGTGAACTAAAATCGGAATTAGTTCATGCAAACGAGACAGGTCAATATGTTAGAGTGGAATGTAAAATGAATGGTTGTCATTTTTCCAGCATAAAAATAAAGCAGTATAATCCAAGACCGGATGAAATGTTTTCAATCTTATTCAGATGGTTTTATAATCGGCAGGTAATTTTTGTGCGGGGTAAGATACGATCGTTCATTTTACATTTCGCTTTAACCCTTCAGGCCTCGGCCCCTCAGCCGATTGACAAGTTGCTGTCCCAAAAAAAATTAGTAAAAATTAGTAAAAAAATTGAATTACTACACTGTCTCACCAAAACATTAGTTACTGCCAAACCACTGTACCCATAATTAAAATGAAACATATTAACATAATAAAACATAATAAAATCAAACAAATTAAATTAAAATAAAATTAAAACGGGGCCGTCACGCTGAATCGTTTTGGGGCCGATATCGGCCAACCGGGGCTTGAGGGGTTAATATACTGCTCTGTCCCTTTCGCATGACCTATTTTCCAAGTTCAGGAAGAAACGCAATCGAGCCCATTATTATTTTATACCGTATAGCCATGTTTAGAGTGCCATGTACACTTGGAGGTGTCGACTACAATGGCCCAACCCGTCACCCCAGAAAGTTTTAACGATCATGATCATTCTGTCCCATGGGATCAGCATAGAGGACTTGGGGACGATACAAATCTTCCGTCCAGCAAAGCTACGAACCCGCCAGAATCCAACGCCTTATAGCGAGGCACTAGGAAGGTAAACCAGCGGGCTACCTTGCCCCCTGGCTACCAGTTTTGGCAGGATATCTCCGTCTGGAATTAACCTTCAGGATACCTCCGTCCTCCCGACTGGTTACGGAACCGAAGTCGCTTGCGCGGTCTCTACCTGTTGTATTACAGCTGCAATTTAATATGAATTTATCGCAGACCTGGGCGTCCTTTGCCCGTAATGCCACTCGGGATCGGGTGGCCAATATGTTATTTCAAGAGTGGCATGACAACAGGGCAACCCCTGCTGCTTAGGAGACAGTATATTTCCATAGTCTCCACACTCCTTCAGTAATTAGTCAGAGTGCACAAAAGATTGGCTGATGCCGCCCGGTGGGCAAACCGTCCTGTAGCTCCGGAGGGCATCCCCCAGGGCAAACCGGTCCACCAGCCGTGAGGCTTGAGACGCGAGAGTATTTCCCGGGATAGTCCCTCACACGAGGAGGCTACTGAATAGGAGCTGAATCGTGAGTTGGGCCGACCCTAGAACACATTGGATCTTATGGCTTAAGCTGCCATGTACAGTGTGCCGCCACACTGCTATACAACAAAAGTTGTCATATCGAATATAATAAGAGAAGATGATTGATTTTTTTTGGAACTATGTGTGCCATCTACACATTGCGTTTCGTAGTAAAATCCTAGTTGCCAAATTGTAGTTCAACGTTGAGCAATCTAATACGTTATATAATCAACGATACGATAACTACAAAACCTTTCTCAATAATCGAGAAAGCTACAGATTGGACTCTGGAGGTTGATTCGGTCTCTAAGCAGTATAAATTCCCTGAAAGTCTCGGATGCACAGCCCTCCGTCCAGATATAACTCTTTACTCTCTATCTCGGAAGGTGGCTCTTATTGTAGAATTAACTGTTCCATGGGAATCAAATATCCCAAAAGACCACGAGTACAAATTAAATAAATACCATGATCTTGCAAATGCCGTAACCCGGAACGGCTTCACTGTTCACCTTCACGCGGTGGAAGTTGGCGCTCGTGGCCTGCCAGCTAAATCTCTATTTCACCTCTTTAAAGATCTTGGCCTTTCCAGAAAAATAATCAACTCTTTCTTAGAAAAATTATCTAAAACTGCGATTTGCGCATCTCAAATTCTATGGCTTCGAAGGGGGAGTGAATGGGTGGCAAGGTGAATGCTCACATGTGGCAAGACAGCTGTCCTAAACCTACCACAGCCGGTTCGTAAGTCCGGAATCCACTGCTCACCCCCCAGAAGTGTAAAAAATAGTATTATGATGGGCCCGACTCCGGTCGGTGAATTCCATGGCAGCTCCGTTTGTATTTATATATACTGTCTATTGTTATTTTCATTGTCATTTTATCACTATTCTAGTGCGGAGCCAATCAGCACAAGAAAGGTGTCTTCATAACGAAAGCACTGCCGTCGAACTTGGATACTGTTCGGGATGTAATTAAAAATAGCAACTTCTCCCACTGTCTATTCATCGCCTGCACATCACCCGAAGTACTTTGGCAGGAATTAAATGAAGCTAAAGACATCACAGAATTGGTGAATTCTGGTCGCGTGAATGATGATGTCACCAAGCAGATGGAGAATATGCTGATGGGATGGATGAATAAGAAGGTACGTCTCTGTCCAAAACTATATTATATATTTATCTAAAACCGCGATTTCCGCATCTCAAATTCTATGGCTTCGAAGGGGGAGTGAATGGGTGGTAAGGTGAACGCTCACATGTGGCAAGACAGCTGTCCTAAACATACCACAGCCGGTCGTTAGTCCGGAATCCACTGCTCACACCAAGTGTAATAATACTATATGATGGGCCCGACTTCGGTCGGTGAATTCCATGGCAACTCCGTTTGTATTTTATTTAGTTTATTTATTTATTTTAAAATTTACAAAACAACTGCAGATTAATCCAATGCATTGTTTTGTTTAAATTTACATCCTAATAAAATAAATTACTAATGTTTCAATAGGTAGATTAGGTTAGGTTTCCGGGTTCGATTTCCAGCTGGGCTACTATTTTCCGTTGGGATAAAATTAACGGAATCGCGTTTTGATTTTGTCGATCGAGTGCAATAACTTGACACGCCATACATATAAACACTTCATATCAGGGTTGCTCGTAAGAGATTGTCATATGATAATATTATGAAATTTTACAATAAAGAGTAGAAGCATATGCCGTCTACCTGCAGAATGACAGTTTCCGCCCTGGACAACGGTGTTTCCAACAACGCTGAAAAGTCGGGTGCCCCCAACTCTACAAGGTAATATCTGTTTTTAATTATTTTATAACATAAGACTTTTGTTTCGTTTCAGCCTAGTCTTGCCCACGTATCGTTTGCACCTCTTTTCCTAATCCCTTTTACGAATGCCGTATTCCTGACGCCTCTCTTCAGCGGTTTATATCCGGCGTTCAACGGTGCCCTACAACTCGAACAAACCTCGACGGCTGATATGTATTCAATCTCACCGGAGGACAGGATCCAAGTCAGACGGCTGACGGCCGGTTTCAATAGTTTGTTCGAAGATTTGAATGCAAAAGAGGATATTTATTACATTGGCTCATTTAGCTCGGTGGTAGCTGGCGCCATGGAGCATATGCCCGCTGCGGTGAATCGGAGAAAGGTGAGAACACTAATTTCTTATTTTTTACACGACTGCAACAAAAAAGGAGTGTAATGTGTTCAGGGTTCATCTATGTATGTTTTCCGTTTCTTTATTCCACCATAACACATAAACGCTATAACACATAACCGGTTTAGAAGTGTGCGGTATTGTTAGAATCGTTATGTCATCCCGAGTGTCATAGGATACATTAACTGTCCAAAAGTAAGTAGTTGTCTAAATATCCAAATGTCAATAAATTAACATAAATATATCATGTATAGTGTAAAATGAAAGGCCTGATTGAGTACATTTCTGAAATATACATGGATCTATATTGATAAATACATAAACCACAAGTATTTCACAAAAAAAACCGTAAAAAAAATATTATAACTGTCCCGTCTAGATGCGCTGGTGACAGCTAGTTTAAAATCCTGGCTGTCCTTAGCCAAACCAGCTGACCCCTCGACTCTCTTCAGGTCCAAACAAAATTTTGGGCTAGCGCTTAAACTGCCCTCTCTGCTCTACGCCAACTCCAGAATAACCAAAAATTCGATTCTCTGCAATTCCAAAGATCCGGCAATATCGAAGCACGTAATAAGTGGCCGTAGTGATTCAAATGATCTACAAGCCCGCGTAGACTTCCACAAAAAGTTCCTTACTGGAATCAGCCAGAATGGCACTGGTCTGGGGTATGGCAGTACAACCACGAGCGACGTGGACTTGAAGAAGTCTCTTTTGCGGGGAGATTACGACAGCAAGAGTATGGCTCATGCTATTGGCCTTCAATGCCAGAATGATTGGACAACAATTGGGGACTTTTGCATTCCGCCTCCAATGCACTGGAAGGTAATGCTCTATGACTGGACGCCAGAGAGGCTGAAATTTTATTTGAATGCCTTTCAGCATACACTTCCAGACCCCAGTAACCTCGCTCGTTGGAGCTTTGCCGAGGATAGTTCTTGTCCCCTCTGTAGCAATACCCCTTGCACAGCTAGACACATTCTAGCTGGCTGCAAGGTGGCCTTAGATCAAGGACGGTACACTTACCGCCATGACAAAGTTCTCGCTGTTATTCGCGAGGTAATTAGTCTCTCAGTGGCTCGTGCCAACAAGGGTTTGACAGTATCCTCCAAACCCCCAATACAGTTTGTGCGGGATGGCTCTAAAGGCAAAAAACATTTAACTACAAAACCTTTCTCAATAATCGAGAAAGCTACAGATTGGATTCTGGAGGTTGATTCGGTCTCTAAGCAGTATAAATTCCCTGAAAGTCTCGGATGCACAGCCCTCCGTCCAGATATAACTCTTTACTCTCTATCTCGGAAGGTGGCTCTTATCGTAGAATTAACTGTTCCATGGGAATCAAATATCCCAAAAGACCACGAGTACAAATTAAATATATACCATGATCTCGCAAATGCCGTAACCCGGAACGGCTTCACTGTTCACCTTCACGCGGTGGAAGTTGGCGCTCGTGGCCTGCCAGCTAAATCTCTATTTCACCTCTTTAAAGATCTTGGCCTTTCCAGAAAAATAATCAACTCTTTCTTAGAAAAATTATCTAAAACTGCGATTTGCGCATCTCAAATTCTATGGCTTCGAAGGGGGAGTGAATGGGTGGCAAGGTGAACGCTCACATGTGGCAAGACAGCTGTCCTAAACCTACCACAGCCGGTTCGTAAGTCCGGAATCCACTGCTCACCCCCCAGAAGTGTAAAAAAATAGTATTATGATGGGCCCGACTCCGGTCGGTGAATTCCATGGCAGCTCCGTTTGTATTTATTATTAAATACAAACGGAGCTGCCATGGAATTCACCGACCGGAGTCGGGCCCTCATAATACTATTTTTTTTTACACTTCTGGGGGGTGAGCAGTGGATTCCGGACTTACGAACCGGCTGTGGTAGGTTTAGGACAGCTGTCTTGCCACATGTGAGCGTTCACCTTGCCACCCATTCACTCCCCCTTCGAAGCCATAGAATTTGAGATGCGCAAATCGCAGTTTTAGATAATTTTTCTAAGAAAGAGTTGATTATTTTTCTGGAAAGGCCAAGATCTTTAAAGAGGTGAAATAGAGATTTAGCTGGCAGGCCACGAGCGCCAACTTCCACCGCGTGAAGGTGAACAGTGAAGCCGTTCCGGGTTACGGCATTTGCAAGATCATGGTATTTATTTAATTTGTACTCGTGGTCTTTTGGGATATTTGATTCCCATGGAACAGTTAATTCTACAATAAGAGCCACCTTCCGAGATAGAGAGTAAAAAGTTATATCTGGACGGAGGGCTGTGCATCCGAGACTTTCAGGGAATTTATACTGCTTAGAGACCGAATCAACCTCCAGAATCAATGGTTCACTTTCTGTAACGACAGTCGAGTTTTTTATTCCTTTAAATATATTTACTCGGCTTATTTTATTTTCTGTCTTCCGTTAATGCAGTGTCGTAGTGGACTGACTTTTTCGATGCTATGGTATTAATAAATTACTGTGTAAAGTAACTCCACCCTGAACCGAGAAAAGCAATAAAATTGATATTAAACAAGTATAATGTTCAAGATATTTGCCAGCTGCATACCCTCCCCCCCCCCCCCCCTCTTCCCAAGAAAGTACCCTTTTATCATCACTGTTTTAATTATTTATTCGTATATACCTTAGAGCAGGTGGAAGCATAGTTAGGTTAGGACATATAAATAAAATATAAACTTTGTAATGAGACCGACTGCCGCGCGGCGCGCCAGTTGCCAGCAGCACGCTCCTCGGCGGCGGGATTTGTGGCGGGGGTTCTAAGCTAAGCAACGTACTAGGCGGCAATTGCGTTCGCACTCTGACGCAATGAGGGTTGTTTTTGAATTATTGTCATGGAAGAAAATGCCAGAAATGGAGCGTTTGATAAAATTTTGCTTACAACTGGGAAAAATCACTTCCGATACGCTTGCCTTGGTTAAGGGGGATTGCAACAACGATATTGTCCAGTGGTTCAGTGACCGTTGAAGATATGGAGCGATCTGGACACCCTTAAACGAGTGGTTTGGATGAAAATATGGCCAAAATAAAAATTCTCCTGGACCTCGACTGTCGTTTGATAGTAAGTTTAATCGCCAAAGACCTCAACATGTGCAAAACAACGGTTCACAAAATTATTGATTCATGAAAGATTGCCAATCGCTGGATGCTCCACCACGACAATGCTCTATTGCACCCTGCCTTCGTTGTGAAAGCTTACCCGGATAGGGATTGCAATCTTGCCGCAGCCACCATATAGCTCCAATGTGAGACCGGCAGATTTTTTCTATTACCAAAGCTCAGGAGAAGCCTGAAAGGTCACCAATTCAAAGATGTTTCTGCCATACAACGGGCTGTCACAGAGTCTCTGAAAGAGGTTATGGCAGCTGACTTCCAGGGAGCCTTTGCAGCATGGGAATCGCATATTTTAAAGAATTTTAACAATACCGATTGGATCAATATTTTATTTTTAACAGAACCAGTCTCATTACAAACAAATCTCTTTAACAGACTGCTACCAAACAGATATCATTGATATTCATCGATAGAACACTGGATCTCTGTAACGTCGCCGGCCACAGCTGTGAATCAATGTGGGATAAATTATCAATTGTTTTACCGAGGCTTCCGAATCATTCCACTGATCTGGCCGTGGATATGTCACCAATCTGCTCAGCACCCGGGTAAGAATATATAACGTTTTTGAAAATTACCATTTTTTTAACCCTCAAGCGGGCGGGTGGGATTTTGCAACACAATCGGTTGTTTAAGTTAGCTTATTAGGTTAGTTATTGATTGTTTTTTAACCCTTGGAGTAAATGGGTATTTTCATGGATGCATCTGTCTCTTTTGCAGGATTTTCGGCGACATCGACCTTAAAGTACTATAACTACGAAACTACTACACCAATCATAAAAAGAACAACTGCACAATGATTGCATTGAAATTTCGAATATAGAATATTGAAATATCATTTTGTAAAACAATAAGATAATTATGAATAAATATGAGAACGTCAAAGAAGTGAAAAAAACGCGGAACCAGATCTGGTCGTATCATACTCAACGGATAATTGTTTCAGAACCAGATTTGGTCGTATCATACTCAACGGGTTAAATATTTTGACTGCTTGTATGATCGGATTCTAAGAATTAACGATTATTTTAAATTATTTTCTTTATGATACTAAACTCATTAGCTTTTCTATTTGTCTTTAAAATAGGTAAAATACTCAAATTAGTATCATGCAAAAAGTTTGTAATAACTACCTATTACTTACAGTGGCTTGTAAGTATATTGTATCACCTGTAGTATATTGTGACATCAAAGAGCGGTAAATTTTCCAATTGTTTTTTATTATTATTATTTATTTATTTATTTATAATATTATTTGTAATAGAATCTATATAAAGGTAACGTTTATAATTTTGTTACTTATGATTTCACTTTTATTATTTGTACCCGGTTCAACCAAATAGTTACAATAACCCTGGCAGTTTTGCCAGTAGATATTGCTACTAGGCAATAAGCCCACCTGTTTATATTCTTTGGTGTACAGTAAAGTTTTTCAACAACAACTCGCCATGCTTTGGGAAACGATACCTGCATGGTATTTATCTACTTCTTTAATACTTTAGGCTAACGTCCCCGGAGGACATCCACCTGTGCCCTGGTTCTATCTGCCAGCCACACAACGATAGCTGCATGCACACCCTCGACCACATGGTCAACAAAACGCAGAAAGAAGTTATGCTCGATCTTGACAATCGCCTTTCGAAACTCGATCTATTAAAGTCGCCCACATCAAAAATTCTGCAGAGGGTAACGGCGCTTTCTTTGGAGAAACAGATCCTACCGGCAAAAGGTTATAATAATTCAATACTTCTGATATTTTTTTATATTAAATTATTATTAGTACAATAATGCACTTGAACATTTGATGCACTAGATCTCACATTTTGCTGGTGGAGCCATTCTCCCACTAGGATTGAAGTGAACGTAGTATACTGTAGACGACATTGAATCTAAGTGTATTTCAGTCTACTGTCGTAATGTTTTTTCATTCATTCATTAACTTTTCAACAGGTAATTACGAAATCATTGAGACAAATTGCGGGCTACTACAACAAGCGCTGGCCGTTGTGCAAGTATTGAAATCGAATAAACTCGCTGAAATAGATCTGGTTGAGAGTCTCGAGAAGCAAATACTGCTCAACATCACTACTAGCAAGGACTCCACAAGTATATTAATGCAGGTATGACGATTTAGAACACTATTTTGTAATGATATAGAGTGTCACATTGGCAGCATGCAGAAAATGTATAAAATCGAAGTATCTGTGATTTAAATTTCGTGCCATTGGCATAAATTTGTTTAACTGAACAAGTTCACAGGGTAGATCATGAAATCAGGCAGTGCTATCACTAAAAGAAGTACTGTTCTGCAGCATTCTTAGTGTATTCTTAGTGTATGTAACAAGCTTTTGATAGGATATGGCCCAAAGGCCTTTTATGCAAGATCAAAGAGAAACTCCCACACTCAATGTTCAACTTAATAGTCTCTTGCCTGAATGATAGATTCTTTCAGGTAAAATAGGGTGAGGACCACACTTCAAAATATAGAGGTTGGAGTTCTACAGGGCTCAGTTCTTGGGCCTGTCCTGTATGTACAATATTCTTACTTCAGATCTACTTAGCACCAAAATTTAACTGTTGCGACCTATGCTGATGATATCGTCTTGGCTACCGATGATAGTCCAAGGACAGCAAGCACCAAACTTCAATGTCTATTGGAGGAAACTGCCAGTTGGTTCAAGAAATAGCATCTTCGTGCATCCTTAAAGTCTCTTTACATTATATTTATACTTAGGAGAAAACCCTGTCCACCGCTAAGGCTTGAAAAAGTCCCCCTACCTCAGGCCGAACGATTGGCAATTCATTGAAATACCCTCGCAGCGAGCTGTTTAATCAATCCAATACTGTTTACATGTTAAAGAGACAACAAGTTCTATAGAAAGGGAAGTCTAGGCATTGTCCTCGTCTCTTAAATGTCATCAAACATCACCCAACAAATTTGAGTATGCTTAGGTGACTCGCTGAATCTCGAATCTACCTAGAAAAAGAAAGAAATTAGCATTAACTACCAAGTACCTAGTTATAATATCGACCGACAGATAACGACTAGGACTGGGCACTGACAGATAATATTGGCTTAGGCAACAGTAAGCATTACTTTTATTAGGAAAACATGCGATGAGTATTTACATCGGCTATCTCTATTCTGATTGCGAAAAATAAAGCAACTCAAGTCGGCCGTTATCGCTACCAGTAGCTACTAGGAATAATGGATTCATTTTTCGGGTTGACTTGAAAGATGGGAAAGTGATAAAGTGTAGCCGATTAGAAATACACAATCCTGCAATTACAAAAAGGCACTCGGCGCTGTAAATGAGGCCTGCCGTTATATTGATAATATTTCATTTTAAGTTCTTAGGTCCATTAAAAAAATAAGGATATACTTGCTTTCATTTCAGATAAGCAACATTATCAAAACCAGGAAGCAGCGAGAATTATCCCTCGATGTTTTACTCTCGCTCTTGGTATTCATCTATTCGATCGCTGGCTGTGAGTTTTCCTTCCCCATGGAACACGAAAATGTCTTAACGGACGTGCTGAGCATTGCTTTATTTGAGGATCATAAAAGTGTATTTATTCATTTTAACGAGATGGCAAAAAGCTTTGGACCCGAAGAGTGCAATTTAAAGGCTAGAGAAATATTGAAACGTTTGAAGGAGATCGCTGGATTGAGGAGAACATTACAAAGGTAAAATTAAAATTATTAGAGTTTTTAGTTTACTTTTCCGGCAGAGGGTAAGTATTGTGAATGCGTGTTTTTTTGCGATGCAGATGGATATTTAAATTTTGACCCTTCCCGAGACAATTAAGGTAATTTCCAGAATGAAGTCTGTCCGTGAATCTGTGTGCCTGTGTGTGTGTGTGCGTGTGTGTGTGTGTGTGTGTGTGTGTGTGTGTGTGTGAGAGTGTATTTCTCGACTATAGCACCCAAACGCTTCATCCAACTGAGCTGAAATTTGGCATGCAGGCATTATTCGGTCATGGCAAGAGTTAAAATGATTGTGGTATAAATCGATCCACCAGAGGCGCACTAGTCGTAGTTAGAGACTTGAATTTTGGTATACAGATGTGTCGTAGAGCCTAAACCACTTTGTGAAATTTTGGTTAGAATATCTCATACAAGCGATGCAAAAAAAACCACCATATTTAAAAAAATACCACAAAATACTAAGATATGTGGGGGAGGGGAGTTGGCGAGGAGGAGGGGGGTTGAGGGGATTGGCGCGCGGGGGGTTATCTGCTTGTCGTCTTCTGCTTGTCGTCTGAAAGTCTTCGGGTGACACAACCGATTTTTTATTATTATCGTAGTGTATTTATAAAAATTGCCAAAGTTGGTCTTTTTATTCATGGAACGATTGCATGAGGAGGCTTTCACAGTTTTAACAGTCGTTTTATTGTTTTCATTAATTTACCATAAATAACTTATTTATATTATACATCATATCGTAACACACTTAGTATCTTATAATTTAGAAGTTAAGTATTATATGTATGATGCACCAAGCAAGTTCTTGAACCTTTAACTAAAGCTCAAAAGTTAATCTTACAGGCTATAAATAAAAAGCCTCCTCGATATCTGAATGTCAATGTCTGGAAAAAGGGGAGCAACTTCTAAATCGTCCAGCCGATTGCGCAACACTATATCAGAAACTTTGTATTATAGTTTTTAATAAACAGAGGTGTATTTGGTGAGGGGATTTAACCTCTTTCCGTCGCTACTCGCGAGCGGATTTGCGGATTGTTAAAGCGAGATAGCATCCTATCAATTGTTTTAAAACAAAAAATAATGAAAACTCGGACAAAAAAAGGCCCAACACAGAAAGAAAGAAGTGAAACAAGACTTTTGATTTACGAAATTAAATATATAATTTATGCAACAAAATCAAAATAAAATTAAACTATCTTATGCACTGTTTTGTTGATTATTTAAATTTAATAAAGAATTCGTGGTTTTTTATTTTTTTAATTGCAACACTGACATACCTATATATATTTGTCGAAAAACCTAATGACAGCAACTGTCAAGTGGATTCATAGGTTGGGAATTACTCTTTAAAGGAAAACATTATTATTAGGGCAGAAAACCAAAGGAAATAACTATAAAAACTGAAAAGCCTATTAAAATAATGTGCAAATACCCAGTAAAGTGATTTTTATTACACTGTTGACCCAATTTCTAGTTTAAGGCGCGCCGCGCCATCGATATAGGCGTTTAATTTGTCATGTATTCTATTTTCGTGTCAACCATCATGGTGAGTCATACGGCTCAACCTTATGAATGATTCTTGTACTGAATGTATCCTCATGACATTTAAAAAATAACAACACATTCCCATACACACAATAAATAAATACAAACGGAGCTGCCATGGAATTCACCGACCGGAGTCGGGCCCATCATAATACTATTTTTTACACTTCTGGGGGGTGAGCAGTGGATTCCGGACTTACGAACCGGCTGTGGTAGGTTTAGGACAGCTGTCTTGCCACATGTGAGCGTTCACCTTGCCACCCATTCACTCCCCCTTCGAAGCCATAGAATTTGAGATGCGCAAATCGCAGTTTTAGATAATTTTTCTAAGAAAGAGTTGATTATTTTTCTGGAAAGGCCAAGATCTTTAAAGAGGTGAAATAGAGATTTAGCTGGCAGGCCACGAGCGCCAACTTCCACCGCGTGAAGGTGAACAGTGAAGCCGTTCCGGGTTACGGCATTTGCAAGATCATGGTATTTATTTAATTTGTACTCGTGGTCTTTTGGGATATTTGATTCCCATGGAACAGTTAATTCTACAATAAGAGCCACCTTCCGAGATAGAGAGTAAAGAGTTATATCTGGACGGAGGGCTGTGCATCCGAGACTTTCAGGGAATTTATACTGCTTAGAGACCGAATCAACCTCCAGAGTCCAATCTGTAGCTTTCTCGATTATTGAGAAAGGTTTTGTAGTTAAATGTTTTTTGCCTTTAGAGCCATCCCGCACAAACTGTATTGGGGGTTTGGAGGATACTGTCAAACCCTTGTTGGCACGAGCCACTGAGAGACTAATTACCTCGCGAATAACAGCGAGAACTTTGTCATGGCGGTAAGTGTACCGTCCTTGATCTGAATGTACACACCCTCATACCGAAGATTAAATTCAGATTTATATATTTATTACTTAATATTTTATATTTAGATTTATTTTATAATTATTTGGAATTATTGCAGTATAGGAACCTTTCTCAAAAATCGAAAAAAATAAAGAAATACTACTAGATTCGATCATTGTGACGCTTAACGTGAAAGAAAAAAGCTTTGGATGCGTACAATTTCGAGACAAAAAAAAACAAATTTACATACATAAAAAAAACAAATTTTTAAAACCTCAGAAATTTCTATCAGATGTATTTCTCCCAGTTATAATAAAACCTTCTGTTTTTAGATACCGATCCGTTTTACGCCCGATGGATATAAGCAGCCCAGTAGAATACAGAGGCATCACCGAGCAACTCATCGATGATATGGTTGATGTCAACAAACCCGATATGCCCGATCTTAAATGTAGGAGCGATGGATTAAAAGATTTGATTCGTAGCGGTCTAAGGTAAGGTATAGATTTATAGATTAATATTTAAGTTAAGATATACAAATATACAAGGTGAGTTTTTAATGACACCTCTAAGTGGGTGAATCAGTACAAGCAAACATGCAAATTTTGATTTAAAAAGTTGGAAAAAACAAAAATATATATTTTTTAGTTTTTTTTGAAAATTTAAAACCTTGACTGATAAATAAAACTTTGACAAGCGTTGAGCGCGCTGCGCCATCTCGCAATAGCTAAATTATTGCGTATAAACAATATTCACGATATTTTACCTACAGCTAGATGGCGGTACGCACTCTTTTAATACTATTATTCAAAACATATTTTTTCTCAAATTTAAAAATATAATGTTTTTCCGGAATCTCGCAAAATCAAACACCCTCTTGACAATTCATTAGTGATCGTATTCATTATTGGAGGCACAACCGCCGATGAGTGCAAACGACTGCACCAATCAATCATTACAAGCGGAACGGATTCCCAAGTAATATTCGGATCTACGAAGATGGTTAACCCGCTTGAAGCAACTAAAACGATTTTTAACACATAATTGAGGTAATATTGATATTATAAGCATTATAAAATGGACCTTCTGTATGTATGTCTTAAGTCTACGCGCAATTAAATGTTAACTATTTTCCAAAATAATGCAGTTTTTAATTCGCAGTTCGGTCGGACGAAACGTTGTAGACGAAAGGGGTTTATCTACTCGCAGTCGCAATAATCAATAGTAGTCAATAGTCTTGTATTTGTCCAAAATTGCAAATAGAGTTGGATATATTATAATATTAAATGTTTAAAACACAAATAATTAAAATATGAACGAAACAAATAATCAAAAAATAAAAACAAAGAAATCAATGCAAGAAATAATCAATAAAAATAATACTAATAATAACCAGTCAGTCAAAATGAAAGATAAATGCTTAATAATCACATAAGTAAATTGACAGTAATTATATTGATTAATCAAACAATATAAAATTATTCCTACGAGGTTTACCTATTATGTTTTAACATAAAAATAAATATATATAAAAATAAAAGAAATGAAAATAAGAATAATACAGGTATCTTAGAGAGATTATATTGTTTTTCGTAATAGAATGTATATTAACCCTTCAGGCCTCGGCCCCTCAGCCGATTGACAAGTTGATGTCCCAAAAAATTTTAGTAAAAATTAGTAAACGTTTTCCAAAAAAAAAAATTTCAAAACTTGCTTTCTTGCTCGTATTTGATTCACCCACTTCAAGATGTCACTAATTATAAACTCATCCTGTATATAACACGCCTTTGTTTATTGTTTAAAAAGTATTTTTTATTTATTTTCTATTTATAAGATAAGCCAATATCCCTACTCTTGGTATAGTCAAATTGATTTGACATGATTATGTGTATAAATAATTTTTGTACACATTGACTATTTTTTAAAACTGTAAAAACATGTAATTATTAGATTACATGTTTTTACTGGATATAATAATCCATCTCAGCCGATTATCAAAATGATTGGGTTTAGTGAATAGTTAAAAAAATGTATTTAAAATAATCATAAAAGATTAGAAAATTCAATACTGTCAAAGTGCTTAACCCATTGAGGACCATAAGCTTTGCAGTAGAGTATGGAAATATCTAATACATACAACTGTTAAAGCGCGATGTAAATAATATGTATGTCAAATTTTGTGAAAATTGGTTTAATAGATTTTGTATAAGACATATGTGTCCATGCGGTCCATAAGAGATGTAAATTAATTTGGTAGGGTAATAAATATGATTTTATTAACTTAATAAGAGTCAGTTCATAAAAATAAATTTCAAATTAAAAAGTTTCGATAAATATTTTATTCATTTATTTAAATTTACCGTTCGTTGGTCATTCGAGTTCATTAGTCATTTGCGTTGTTAAAAAAAACGACATTATTAGACAGTAATTTAGTATTTTTGCCAATATTAGGATTATGATGTCTAAATAAAATTGATAAAATATTATTTCGAAATTATTCGTGTTCGATAATTTATAAAATGATTTCTGAAGTTATGGGACACATATGTTTGTTGTTTGTTTGTTTATACTCTTTATTGTGAAATGTCACAATGGACGGACATATGTCATGGTCCTTAAAGGGTTATTAGAATAATTTGGGTTCTTAATAAGAATATCTTGGACCTTTTTTTTTTAATTGAACATCTCAAAGACCCCTGACGCACAATGGAATCTTATTGTAAAAAAGGTTCGACTGATACAGGAAACTATTTCTAACCTTAGTCACATTTACTTAGAATACTTAGATGTTATTCCTTGCATACATGACACCCTGGTATATATAAGCGGCATACATTGTCATGATACCAGATTCAAAGAAATACAGCCTGCGAGATGTTGGCGATGATATTGTAAACAAATTGCGAATTGCTCTTTTATGTAGTCCAAATATTCTTTCCGAATTTGCCGCTATTTCCCAAAACATGTGTAATATAACTGCTGGGTAATCAATCACTTAGACAATAAAATAAAAATAATACAAATGGTGCCAAACCCACTCCAGTGTCCTTTGCGATAGAAAACTTTCTCTCTTCTTGGGCTTTCTGACGATATCGCATTTGCTCTTAGATTATTAGTTTCTTCAATTTTTATCTAGTTATAATAGACAAAGGTTTCCTTGTATGTATGCGTAATTGAGATTTTTATTCTTAGCTTATTCCGGAATGCCAGCGGAAAGAAATCTCGCAAAATCAAACACCCTCTCGACAATTCATTAGTGATCGTATTCATTATCGGAGGCACAACCGCCGATGAGTGCAAACGACTGCACCGATCAATCATTACAAGCGGAACAGATTCCCAAGTAATATTCGGATCTACGAAGATGGTTAACCCGCTTGAAGCAACTAAAGCGATTTTTAACACATACTAGAGGTAATATTGATATTATAAGCATTTTAAAATTGACCTTCTGTATGTATGTCTTAAGTCTACGCGCAATTAAATGTTAATTATTTTCCAAAACAATGCAGTTTTTAATTCGCAGTTCGGTCGGACGAAACGTTGTAGATGAAAGAGGTTTATCTACTCGCAGTCGCAATAATCAATAGTAGTCAATAGTCTTGTATTTGTCCAAAATTGCAAATAGAGTTGGATATATAATAATATTAAATGTTTAAAACACAAATAATTAAAATATGAACGAAACAAATAATCAAAAAATAAAAACAAAGAAATCAATGCAACAAATAATCAATAAAAATAATGCTAATAATAACCAGTCAGTCAAAATGAAAGATAAATGCTTAATAATCACATAAGTAAATTGACAGTAATTATATTGATTAATCAAACAATATAAAATTATTCCTACGAGGTTTACCTATTATGTTTTAACATAAAAATAAATATAAAATAAATATATATAAAAATAAAAGAAATGAAAATGAGAATAATACAGGTATCTTAGAGAGATTATATTATTTTTTGTAATAGAATGTATATTAACCCTTCAGGCCTCGGCCCCTCAGCCGATTGACAAGTTGATGTCCCAAAAAATTTTAGTTAAAATTAGTAAAAAAATAGAATTATGACACTGTCTCACCAAAACATTAATTACTGCCAAACCACTGTATCCATAATTAAAATAAAACATATTAACATAATTAAACATAATAAAATAAGATATTGGCTAATAGGGGCTCTAGGGGTTAAAGATGTAATATTTTTTTAAGGTTGTCTGCCTTATAAAAAGCTTTATGAGCCAGTGTTCGGTACTATATATTCGAACATTTTTGGTTCTAAATCTCGTATTGACTTTAAAAGGTTAAAAAAGAGTTTAAAGGCCAAATATAAAAATGACTTTTCGATTATAGTCAAACAAACTTTGGGGAGGACTAAGTATATTGAGTTTGCTTTGAGTGTCGTGATTATGTACGTGCTTGTCATGTTTAAAAACAACATACCTACTCTCATTTGAGTTGTTTTTGGAATACACTAAACAACTGACAATGGAATTAGTGCAAGATAAATTATTCTGAGGAGGCAATGTTTATAGCAGCGGTGGCCAATCTTAATGTGCAATGTGCCACTATTAGGATTCTTCGTTTTCAGGAGTGTCAATTAAAGTGGAGGGGGGTTGTAGGGAGGAAGGTGGTAAGTGCCTTCTGGTATTAGGCGTTTCAGGCAACAATTTTATTATAACAGTTTCACAGGGTACAATATGTATATGAAGTGATTCGAACATAAAATGCAAAAGTGATTGAATATGAATATGTCATCCTCGAGTCTAGTACAGCGAAAGTACACAACATTTTCTCTATTGGTACAGAAATCACCCCCATGAGTATTGGGTTTTTCCAATGTTGTCACAATTTTCATGCAGCCATATAGTACGGTGGCATAGTGGTTAGGTAGCCTTATCTTACATTGTAAGGTTCCAGGTTCGATTCTCGGCTGGGTCATCATTTTCCATCGGGATAAAATCAACAGAAATGCATTTCAATCCTGTCTGATCGAATCCAATAACAAGACACACACATAAAAACACTTCATAGTATGTTTGGTTAAAAGAGATTGTTTTATGATAATAAATCTGCCCATAGTGACATTTCATAATAAAGAGTAGAAACGAACATAGCCAGCCAGCCAAGCCAGCCAACATACCCAGCGAATGCTAAATAATCCACTGGTTACTTTTATCATCAATTTATGATCTGCATATTTAAAGCATGATCCGTATATATATAGCATGCTTTATGATCCGCATATTTGTCGCATACTATGGTCTGCATATTTGTAGCATACTTTATGATCCGCATACTTCGAATTAAGGTAGTACTTAGTTCCTTCCTCGAAGCCGACTAATTTCAAGGACTGTTCTAGCTGTTATTGATAGCCGGCTAGCACTTTACGGACCAATAGAAAACTAGCAGTGGCTATCAAATCAAATCAAATAAATGAAATACAAACGGAGCTGTCATGGAATTCACTGACCAAAGTCGGGCCCATCATAATACTAAACTCAAATTTAAAATGCCTTAACTCTTCAAAACCGTATACATATTTGTTCAGACAGTACACAATAGTTTTGATAGATGATATTAATCCAATACGGATCAATACAGAAATATAAATATTATTAACAGCAAGGGTAGTATTAGACTACATTGTTTATGTTAAACGTTAGCTCTGTAGGTCTCTGTGGACTCGGATTTTCTGTAATACCAATATACGAATATATTTTTGTATTTTCCTGTTGTGTTGATGCTTACTTATATACCTGTGTTTAAAAAATTAAAGCCTGCTATAGAAAAAGGAATATCAGTAATGACTGGGTTAAAAAATAATGATAAAATCCAAAGAGCAAACCAGAACTATCCCTCTCAACCTGCCTCTCAGTACTTTGTCTACTTCCTGAACAGGCTGTAGTTTGCGACGCGTCACGAGTAGACACTCAAAGAAGAAGAGGAAGAAACATAGACAAACCCTGGTAAATTTATATTTTAATTCTTAATCAATCTTCGTATTAATTGTGATAAAATTAATCGTTTGATAACCCTGTCGTGACATAAGAGTTTTGTAGTTTAATAAACAATCCTTATCAAACGGGTTAAATGATACAAGTTAATAATAATATGTATGAAACAGTATTGCCTATCTTTGGCACAATTATTATCAAAAATGAAGGACTTATTCAGGCATTTTTAATTTAAACCAATAAAAAAATAATCAAAAAAAAAATGAGCCACTGCCTGGTGGCATGGCATAGTTGCTAGGTCGTCTGATCTTAATAAATGTTAAGGTTCTGGGTTCAATTCCCAGCTGGGTCACCATTTTCCATTGGGATAAAATTAATGGTGCATTTCAATTCGGTCGATAGAATGCAATAACACGACACAATATAAACACTTCATAGTAGGGTGGGTTGTAAGAGGTTGTCATATGGTAATAAACCCGCCCATTGTGAAACTTCACAATAAAGGTTTAAAAAAACATACAAATAAAAATATATTTAATTTTAAGTACATAAATTATATTGTAATATATAATTATTACCTATTATTATTATTGGTTTCATTATGGTTCAGCAGCAGTAAGCTCATATCTGAAGTATAATGATTTTAGTCTCTGCTCTCAAATATACAATTATGAAAAAGGTCATTAAACTTATTGAAACTGTCTGTATACACACGGTAGCAAATGGTTTCGTGCAGCTTGGGCCATAAGATCCATTTTGTTCTCGGATCGGCTCAACTCACGATTCAGCTCCTATTCAGAAGCCTCCTTGTGTGGAAGGCTACCCCGGGTAAGACTCTAGCATCTCAGACCTCACGGCTGGTGGACCGGTTTCTCCTAGTGGGATTTCATCCCGGCGCTACTGGACGGTTTCCGTACCGTTCGGCGACGCCTATCGGTTGTGCACTCTGACTAATTGCTGAAGGAGTCTGGAGACTATCGAATTATACTGTCTTCTAAGCAGCGGGGTGGATGTCGACCTGTCGTCAACCACTCTTGAAATGACCATTAGGCTACCTGATCTTGACTTCAGAGCCGGGCAAAAGATACGTTTGGTCCGCGATAGATTCAAACCGAATCACCGCTGAACATACGGCAGGTACAGGTCGCGCAAGTGACTTCGAACCCGTGACCAGTCGGGAGGTTGGAGGAATCTTGATGGTTTCCAGACGGAGATTTCCTTCCAAAACTGGTAGTCAGGGGGCGAGGCTTCCGTTGGGTATCTTTCCTGGTGCCTCGCCGCAAGGCATTAGCCTCTGACGGGCAGGTGGCATATTTAGACAGTGGATTATTTTTCATTCTAAGTCTTCTGCGCTCACCTCATGGAAGACAGAACGATCCAATGTCTTTAAAACCTCCTGAGGTGACGGGTTCGCCTGTTGTAGTTGACAGCTCTAGTTGTCTGGATACACTGTCTCCTCTGAAAGGTTATTCCATTGGTGGACCGCGCAATTGCAGATGAAGTGTTATAGGATTGACGGTAAAGTAAAATTTGTAAGTTCAAAAGAGTGTCCACGAAGATGAGTGTTTTGATTAAAGGTGAAGTTTTGACTACATTAACCCGTTGAGTACGAGTCGACCAAATCTGGTCGCGCGCTTTTTAAACTTTTTTGACGTTCTCATATTTATTCATAATTATCTAATTGTTTTACAAAATGATATTTCAATAGTCTATATTCGAAATTTCAATGCAATCATTGTGCAGTTGTTCTTTTTATGATTGGTGTAGTAGTTTCGTAGTTATAGTACTTTAAGGTCGATGTCGCCGAAAATCCTGCAAAAGAGACAGATGCATCCATGAAAATACCCATTTACTCCAAGGGTTAACTACTTGCCATTTAAGATGCGACAGCATTCTCCCAAAACGTAAACAAAACTACTGGGCTTTTAAGTAATTCCACTAATCAGCAAATCTGTCTTACATTTGGCTTGGTTGAGGTACCATGAGCCAGGCTCTTAAGACAGTTTAGGCTCGACTGTTGTACCACGGGCCAGGCTCGTGATAAACAGTTTTGGCTCAAAAACCTGACCACGAGCTAGCCTCACATGGTTGCCGAAAGGGATAATACCGCTGTAGACATCAAGGAATACTTGATATATATTTCTATCATATCACCACGTTTATGATGATTCTTTAAGGTTGTCAGCTTTAAGAAATGTACCCTTCCCTCATATAGAGGGAAGTCCCCTAAAGTCTCTTTAGTTTTCAAGGTACATTTATTTGATGCTCCAGCAAGGTGGATAAAGGTAGAAGCCAGCCATCCACGGAGTCTACCCGGCCTTAGGATACTGAGCTATTTATCTATTTTAACTTGTTTATGCACATTATCAATATTATTTGGGTATTAAAAAATTAAATAATAACTATAAAATACAATACAAGGGGTGTTAAAAAAAAGTGATAATGAGTTACAAAATCTTTGGAACCAAATAAAAATAAATACTGGCGGGTACAGCTAATACATCTGTTATTATGTTCTTAAAAACTGATTTTCATTTGTTTTTTTTAATAGGATTTATTTGTTTGCATCTTGGCAAAAATTAAAAAAACGGAATTTCACACGAGAATTAAATAACTTATAAGTTATAATAAGATTTTTTAAACGGAAGTAAGTATTTCAAGTCTTACGAGATAAATTAGACGTTGATGCTCCCCCCCCCCCCCCCCCATATTCTACAGTTGCCTTGTTGGTGTGCTGAGTTTAGGCATGGTAAAACTTCAACTAGCAATGACTCTCGCTTTGGTTGCCATATGATGGCAGTCACTGAAGAAATGGTTAAAAACGCGTTTGGCGGATCATCTTGTCACAGTTTGTTTTACGCTGAAGAAGTGAAGAATTCAATAGGTAGTACGCATTGTATTTTACATGATCGCTTAGGAATGGAAAAGATATCCGGACCCTGGGTACATAGAATGCTTATGGACGCGTAGGAAAAACGTAGGTTATTTGAATTTCAAATAAATAAAGCATCCTTACATGATTGGCAACACTGCTACTGCTATATCAACATTAATTGAGTTTAACTTCTTATCTTAGTCATTAAACTAACTTGTAAACCATTGTGTACATACATTTTATACCATTTGTGTACATACAAACTCACATTAATATTACAGAAATTTGCATCATTCTATCGCTCGCTATTTCACCTTGATGAGGAAAAGAGTTTGCAAAGTCCATGCTATATGCGCATTTCCAGCGTTTGCACAATTCCAGTATTTTAGAAAGAGTAGTTAATCAATATACAGTACCGTGCGAATTAATTGGAACAAAGTATTTTTCTTCGATAAGTGCTTTATTGGAAATAAACATACATAAACAGTACTGGTAGTTATAGATTGTTAGTTTTAATATAGAATGTGTCCTCCTTTTGCGTCGATAACACCTTTCACTCTTGTAGGCATAGAATTTACCTGGTTTTGACAGCTTCCTTTCAGTTCATCATAGTGAAACTGAACTTCAATTACTACACTGATCATCTTGGTTTTCGTTGTACAATCCATCTTAAAGAGCCGTGTTTTGCAAATGGCCCAGAGGTTTTAGATCCGGTTGAGATCGGGGGAGTTTCCAGGTCATTCAAGTACAGTAATTTGGTTCTGTATGAAAAACGAAGAATGACATGGGGCGAGATCCTTTTTAAAAATGTCCTCATTGGAAGGATAGTCATAGTCATAGTCATAGTCATATTTTATTAATTCCAAAAAGTACATACTGTGGAATACGTCATTTTACATTTTCTAGAAGTTATTACAACTTCATTACGTGTACATATACTTTTTATATGTAAAAGCAAGACACCATCGGATCAATTATAAAAATTCAATCTTACAGACTCAAATAACAAAAAAAAAAAAAAATGTAAACAACCTTTTTTAAATAATCTATCAATAAGTTTTAAAAATAGTCAATCAAGAAATTTTAGAATAATCAGTTAATAAACAACAAGTTTTACAATAAAATCAAAACTACGGTGACAAAATACAGAACAAATTTGATAAAAGCTAATTTATTTTTTAAAAACTAAGACGGCCTTGTCAAATTCATCAAAATTATAGAGAGCATGCATGGCTAAGTTTCTTTTTATGCATTTCTTAAATGCAACCTCTTGAAGTATTTTAATTTCTGCTGGCAATGAGTTGAAAAATTTAAACCCCAAATATAAATATGATCTCTGGTATAAAGAAAGCCGCACTTTGGGGATTACTACATTATTTTTATTGCGAGTGTTATGTTCATGCAGACTCGAATGCTTTTCCTCGTTTTTCAAATTTGCTTTCGCATAAATTATGCACTGATATATAAATTCAGATTGAAATGTTAATATGGATTGAAATGTTAAAATATGGATAGACCTTGTGGAGCTCCCCGTATCATATGGTTTGAAAAGATGTCAATATATTAATCCGAATTCATCATCCCAATGACTGGCTTGAGTGATCCAATGCCATGATAGGAGAGAAACAACCCCAAAACATCTTCTTCATAGGGTGCTTTACTCTCTGTTCCAATATCGCCCCATGCCATTCTTAAAAAAAAGTGAAACAATTGTTCACACAGAACCAAATTACTGTACTTGAAGTGCCCGGAAACTCCCCCGATCTCAACCCAATAGAAAACCTCTAAGCCATTCGCGAAAAATGGCTCTCCAAGATGGTTTGTACAACGAAAACCAAGATGATCAGTGCAGTGATTCAAGTCTGGTTTCACGATGATGAACTGAAAGGAAGAATTTGGATACCTACATTTAGAAAATGAACTGCTACGAATTATAGCACTTATGAGGAAAAAAATCCTTGTATCGATGTATGTGAATTTTGTATGTATTTATGTATTGTATTTATTCTATGCATGAATTTATATTATATCACATAATGTGAGGTGAATTTTATTACTTATATCTATAAAAAATATTTTTATATTTGTTAATATAAAACGGTGGAGATTTAACTTTTATGTTTCTTCCTTTTCACTCTTCTTTTTTTTCTTTTGAATTATATTAGTTTAATACTATTATTCATGTTTTTACACCATCAGCATCATGTGCATCTAGACACAGGCCAGAGAAGCCTTGTTAGATGTGCATAGCGCAATTTGTTACGTAACCTGTGTCGATCTTAACCCCTCAAGCCCCGATGGGCCGATATCGGCCACAATACGATTCAGCGTGACGCCCCGTTTTAATTTTATTTTAATTTAATTTGTTTTATTTTATTATGTTTTATTATGTTAATATGTTTTATTTTAATTATGGGTACAGTAGTTTGGCAGTAATTAATGTTTTGGTGAGACAGTGTTATAATAAAATTTTTTTACAAATTTTTACTAAAATTTTTTGGGACATCCACTTGTTAATCTTCTGAGGGGCCGAGGCCTGAAGGGTTAAGCTGATCTTTACAATGTATAAGTTCTTTGCTTTGGTAACAATGTAACTACTTTTCTTTGTATGAGTATTAAATAAAAAATAAAAAAATGATAATAAATATGATAATTAGTGAAATTATCGATGAATTTTGATTGTAAAAAAACACATTTGTTGGACTATTCCTTTTGTTAGACTTAACCCGTTGAGTATGAGTCAACCAAATCTGGTCGCGAAACAATTATCCGTTGAGTATGAGTCGACCAAATCTGGTCGCGCGATTTTTTCACTTCTTTGACGTTCTCATTCATTCATTCATAATTATCTAATTGTTTTACAAAATGATATTTCAATATTATATATTCGAAATTTCAATGCAATCATTGTGCAGTTGTTCTTTTTATGATTGGTGTAGTAGTTTCGTAGTTATAGTACTTTAAGGTCGATGTCGCCGAAAATCCTGCAAAAGAGACAGATGCATCCATGAAAATACCCATTTACTGGATGCATCATTCGTCCCTGGAGGTTGATTCGTCTCTAAGCAGTATAAATTCCCTGAAAGTCTCGGATGCACAGCCCTCCGTCCAGATATAACTCTTTACCTACTCTCTATCTCGGAAGGTGGCCCTTATCGTAGAATTAACTGTTCCATGGGAATCAAATATCCCAAAAGACCACGAGTACAAATTAAATAATTACTATGATCTCGCAAATGTCGTCACCCTGAACGGCTTCGCTGTTCACCTTCACTGCCAGCTAAATCTCTGTTTCATCTCTTTAAAGATCTTGGTGTTTCCAGAAAAATAATCAACTCTTTCCTAGAAAAATTATCTAAAACCGCGATTTGCGCATCTCAAATTCTATGGCTTTGAAGGGGGAGTAAATGGGTGGTAAGGTGAACGCTCACATGTGGCAAGACAGCTGTCCTAAACCTACCATAGCCGGTCGTTTGTCCGGAATCCACTGCTCATCACCCAGAAGTGTAAAAAAATTTGTATTATGATGGGCCCGACTCCGGTCGGTGAATTCCATGGCAGCTCCGTTTGCATTTTAATTTTAATTTTATTTATTGACCAAGCATAGACTTTGGTCATGCAAGTTTCCTGCATTTCTGGCATTCAAGTGGTTCATCAGGCTCCCTAATCCCTATACATGGGTCCCTGTGATTTTGGTTCATCTCCCAAGTTTAAAATGCAGAAAAAATAAATTAATTTTGTATGAATAAGTGTATTTTTGCCGACCAAGATTAGATACTTATTAAACAGGTTGGTATACTAAGTGTAATATCATTTGAAAACATTTTTTTCCAGTGCTGTCACTGTCCTTTGGAGGTGATGAGAAACAGATACCGCTTAGTCACATTTCTACAGCTATGTAAACAGAAGTAGGGGAGACCGGGTATGGTTGTCTCACGGGTTGGTTGTCACAGCGGTCATAATAGAAAACTGAACGAACAAATAAGCTCATTAATCAGCGTCGAAGGAGCGCGAGAGCAACACCTTCCCCCCTACTTCAGTTCAGTCCGCTCTGGCATGCCGTAACGGAGACACGTGCATTCGTTTTTTTCGCACAGCGAAAGTATTTTTTTGTGCATCTGTGTCCAGTCTCGTAAGTATTCTTAAATTTTGCATAGTAATAAACCTTACTGTTTATTTATGATGTTAAATATGTATTACATAATATCGCTATATGGTTTCTTAAATAAACATTGATTTCAATTTATTTTGGGAGGTTTTTTCTTAAAACTAGGTTTGGGGCAGGTTGTCTCATATTGACGGGGGATGGTTGTCACATGCACGTATGCGGCCTTTTAGTTGGCTCTTTGGGATTTTTCTACATGAATGTTTGTTTCAGAGCTAGTCAATAAAATGCCACGACATCACATGAGAAAATCAACTCGAGGGCTTGTTTCACCATGTTGCGTGCTGCAAGAGAAGTGAAAAACCATGGTAAATCCATAAGGTCTGTTGGAAAGGATTTCGGAAATAATTATCGCACTTCAACAAGGTAGTGTAACAAATTTACTACCGAAGAGATAAGCAACACGGCCGTATCAACACCATTTACAAAAATAGGCTACCAAAGGAATCTACAGATTTTTATCGATGAACAGGAAGAAGAATTGGAAATATATGTATATACTTCTGGCTTTAAGTATTTATTTCGGTTTGTCTCCCAAGGATATTCGGAAAATAGCGTTCGAACTTGCTATTTCCAATAAATTGAAAGTTCCAAAGTCTTGGGAATCGAACAAACTAGCTGGCTGCGATTAGTTTACGTCATTTTTGTAAAGACACTCTTCTCTGTCCATTAGAACACCTAAAGCCACAAGTTTGGCTAGTGCCACCAACTTTAACCCACATAATGTCAACCATTTTTTTGATAACCTTGAATCAAGGAGTTCTCTGATAGTATCGCCACAAGTTTTGAAGCCTCTACCAAAAGCTCCACCGCGCAAGTCGCAACGAGCTGATGAAAAAATGTAAATCAGCAATTTTAACAGATACGCCGGAGAAGACCTATTTAGAAGAGAAAAAAAAACAAACAGCGAAGAAGAAGAAACTAGCGAAATGTGTATTGAGTGAGAATAAGAAGACAAAAGTTTTATAAAGGAAAGAAAATTAAAAAGAAAGCAGTTGACAGCGACGAAGACGAGAAAGAGGATGAAGAGTTTTGCTTAGTCTACTTATCACCATACTCAGCTAGTAAGTCTAGGGAAGTCTGGATTCAGTGCCAGGATTGCAGGTTATGGCACACGAAGCATGCACTATTGTGATTCTGAATATTCAGACTGATTTTTAGGCTGACTAAAAATAATTTCCTTAGGTTAAATATTTTCAATTTAAAAAACAATGCGTCGAAAGATATTTTTGTTACCGGAATTCTAAGTTTGTTAAATAGAATTTAATCCCTTAAGTCAGCTATACTCTAAGTGTGTTCCGCGGAACCCTAGGGTTCCGCGATAGGATATCCTGTAGGTGTTCCAAATAAAATCAAAACACCTCTCTCTGGTCGAACGTTTTGACTCCGCCCGCCGCGCCGCCGCCGCGCGTACTTGTGAGCGCGCAGTCCCGAGATCGAGTCTAGGACTAAGTATAAAAGCGGCGATCGCGCGTCGCGCCTCGTCCCAGTGTCGTTCTGCTACCCGCGCCGCGTGGACGCGCTTCGCGCCGTCCGCGCTGGTCGTGTCTGCAATTGCCGCCCCGGTCCGTAGGCCGCTTGCGCGGCAACGTGAGTGGACACTGGCTAGTTGCCGCCGCCGGTCTACGTCTTTTCCTCTCAACGCCGCCCCGCGTCGAACCAGCATCGCGAGTAGGCCGAACTCCGTGTCCCAGCTGTCGTCGCTTCTCAAGCCCTGGCCCGCGTCATCAGTAGCCGCGTGCGCTGCATCCTACCCGTCCCGGTCCCGGCCCATCCCGCGCCGCACGCCGCCGACCCAGCTGATCGATGTGTCTTCAAGCCCCAGCACCCCGCGACGCATCGGTAGCGCGATTTGGCCGCAATCGTGCCGACCAGCTGATCGTCGCGTCTCAAGCCCTTGGCCCGTGGCTCAGTAAGCGGAGGACGTGGGTACTCCGCGGAATCAGCGGCCGCGTCCGCCGCCGCCCAGCTGATCGCCGCGTCTACACAAGACACCTGTTCAACTACGTAAGTAGCCTAAATGGAAGCCCGCTACCCTAGTAGCACACAAAAAAGCATGACCGGTCCGTAGGCCGGTCACCTCTGACGCCCCAAGTAAGCGCATCGCGTGTTGGGAAATGCCACTGGTCCGCACAGGATGTGCTCACCCAGGAGGTAGATATTTACGACGCGCCTCGTCAGTCAGTTGACGATTAGCGTTCGGAGCGATAAGTTCCTACCTACCTACTTACAAGCTGGCTAGCGAATTGCGGAGTTTAAACGTGATATGTAACTAGTGTTTATTATACTACTGCCTGCTGTATTCTGATTGTACCATCCTGACGTGTAACATTATTAATAAAGAAGAATGGAACATTGGCTTAAAGGCGTTAAACGTGTTGCAACAACATCTTCTAATGACGCTGAATGTTCAAAAGCAGTACGCGCGGAGAATGCAGCAATTACCGATCCAGACGATGATGCCACGACGTCAAGCTCCACGGTTTCAAAGACGAAAAAAAGGAAGTATGATGAATCATATATCAGTTTCGGATTTGTTGATTCCAACGGCTCACCTCTCTGCATGCTATGTAGTAAACTGCTTCCTAATAGTTCCATGGCACCTGCCAAATTGTGCCGACATTTAGAAACTGTACACCCCGAGTCTAAAGACAAGAATAAAGAATTTTTTGTTCGCAGAAAAGAACAGTTATTGGAAAGTCAAAAAAATATGATGCATGTAATACAAACTATCAATGAAAAGGCCACGGAGGCATCATATTTAGTTAGCTATCGCATTGCACAAGCAGGTGAAGCGCACACTATCGCTGAAAATTTAATAAAGCCATGTGTGTTAGACATAACAAAATGTATGCTCGATGAAAAATCTGCAAAGCATCTTTCTACTGTGCCGCTATCAAACGATACTGTTTCACGGCGAATCCATGATCTGGCAAGCTACGTCAAACAAGAACTAGTTACACGTCTACAAAAAACACGATTCGCCTTGCAAATGGATGAGTCAACTGATGTCGCTGGTCTGGCTATCTTGCTGGTTATCGTGAGATATCCATATGAAAGTTCTTTTGAAGAAGACATGCTTATGTGTTCACCGCTGCCCACAAACACTACCGGGGAAGAAATTTTTAATAAAATAAACATATTTTTTGAAGAAAATAATCTCAGTTGGAACGATTGCATTGACATTTGTACAGATGGGGCCAAGGCGATGACAGGTAAAACAGCAGGAGCAGTGTCATGCATAAAAAATAAAGCGCCTAATTGCAGTTCCAGCCATTGTATTCTGCATAGACAAGCACTTGCGATGAAGCAAATGCCGTCAAATCTAAAATTAGTTATGGATGAAGCGGTAAAAATAATTAATTTTATCAAATCACGACCACTACAATCCCGATTGTTCTCATTATTGTGTGAAGATTATGGCAGCAAACATAAAACACTGCTGCTCCATACAGAAGTGCGATGGCTTTCTCGGGGTAAAACTTTAACAAGGCTATTTGAACTTAGAGCGGAGTTACAAATGTTTCTTTCAGCTGATACTTCTTTTAATTTTAAAGACCGTTTGTATGATAAAACTTGGTTGTTCCGATTGTCTTTTATGGCGGATATCTTTCAAAAACTAAACGAATTGAATTTATCATTGCAAGGTAAACAGACAACAGTGTTCCAGGCCTATAACAAAATAACTGCCTTCAAAAGAAAATTAGATTTTTGGATTGTTTGCGTTGATTAGAGAGAAATAGAAAGCTTTACGTCACTCAGTGAGTTTGTTAGCGATAACGACTCAGAAATGTTTCAAGATGATATGTTTGAAGAATTGGTCCAATATCTCACTTCGATGAGCGCATCTTTTGAAAAGTATTTTCCCGAAGAACAGAATACAAAAATAAAACTGAATTCATGGATTCATAATCCTTTTTTACCCAACTTGCAAAAGCCCGAAAGTATGTCAAACGAGATATATGAATCTCTTTTAGAAATGTCATCAGATACAAGTATCAAGTCACTGTTCAAAACGATGCCTCTCAACGATTTTTGGTGCAGAATTCGTAATGAATATCCAATGCTTGGCAAAATGGCTCTGAATATTCTTCTCCCGTTCCCAACAACATATTTGTGCGAAACAGGATTCTCAACGTATGCAGCCACGAAAACAAAATATCGCAATAGACTGGACGGCGAACCTGATATGAGACTGCAACTGTCTTCTATCAAACCTGACATCAACCAATTAATGAAAAATAAAAAACAGTTTCATACCTCCCATTAGTTAGATTTTTTCTCTTTTAATATCTTGTAATAATGTACTTGCCATGTGGCATGTTAAAGTAAGTAATAATCAGTAACTGTTACATTGTACTTTTATTATGTTTATTAATAAAGAATACACTTTTAAAAACTATTGTTTTATTGTAGGGTTCCGTCAAGTATTTTGCTTTCCAAAAGGGTTCCGTCACCAAAAAAGTTTGAGAACCGCTGCCTTAAGTAATTTTTTCTTGGGTACAATTAGATACGTAAAAGATTTTATCTTAATTAAAAATATTCGTTTCATTTCAATAAGTGTTTATTTTATTATTCCCCTATTACATTACTATGTGACTACCTACCCCAGACACTGTGACAACCATACCCGATACGGGGTTAAAAGTCACACTTTTCTTTTTTCACAAAAAAAATAATATTTCCTGAATAAATAATGTTAGAGATAAAGTCGTTATTTCTTTTTAAACTAGAATAAATACACTATCCATTGATATAAAAATGTCATTGCTAAACGAATAAAATAGCCACTAAAAATGCAAAAGAAAATAAATGTGACTTCCAACCCCGGTCTCCCCTATCTAAAAGAATAGTGTGTATTTGTAATTTTCAGGTGTTACTGTTATCAGAGAAAGATGATCAAGTACCTAACAGCTCAAATATATTTGTTGAATGTCTAATGAGTATCGTTTTGTATTTACATATGTTTTGTCAAACACCAATGTCTTTCAGCTTTGGGTGTAGAATTTTCGCTCGCACTTCTTTATTATTGAAAAAAAAATTAAACTCACGATGAAAATATATTGGGTGGGATTTTTAGTGGCCGGGGGAATAAAAACATTAAAAAAATTTGCAACCTTCATTACCGATTTGCTAATACATTCAATCCTTAGGTCCCAGTAAATTTGACTATCCACTCTTGCTACAGCTTTACACGTCGAGCTTTCATTTCCGCAAAAGAATATAAATTCATCAACTAAAGAACGTCAACTAATAATTATAGTGAAACGTTTGAAAGAGTAGTTGTTACAAAGAAATCCAACACTATTTACTCGCACATCTAATCAGTCACATAAATACCAACCGTCGCTTGACATTTCGCCGTTCGGGTATATTCGCTCTGCTCGTGTAGCCCCATCCCGTTCTGTAGGTGGAGAGGAATTTTTCCTAGACGCGATGGGAATTCCCTTGGCAGAAACATCACAAACACATTAAAAACCAACTTAGGATGCGTTCAAAATCAAATGAACAATTGATAGTATGACGCGCCCTGGATATTCAAACGCATGAATTTGGCGCCCCCTTAAATTGCCACCCGGGGCAGATACCCCGGTTGCTCCCCCCGCTCTTAGATCCAGGGCTACAGATAGTTGACTAATGTGTTCCTTGAAGTGATAAATGCAGTCGGATGCAGAATGAATAACTCTCTGTGTCTCACGAGAGAAATACTGGCCGTATCCTATATTTTTATATGATCCGAGACAAAACTTATAATCCATTCTACATAAGGTGGATCTATTTGTGCCTAATAATTATCTTCGCGCTCAATCGCACCATATTTTTGAAGAATCGTCCTTGCACACTAAACTTACCAGGTGGAATTTGTTTGACCTTGCCGCGCAAGGTCACTGTTTTTTTTTGCGCAGTGGCGCATTAACTCCTACTCATCATCAGATTGAAATATTTTTACTGCCAACCCTCATCGGTTTAAATTACAGATGATTATTTATTTATTGTTATCTGATATTTAATGCGACCTATTTTGTACAGTTATTAGTCAATACTAAAATTCTCATTTCAAATTCACAGCAATATTGTTATTGCTAGAAAACATGTACAAACACAATGCTATTATCCGATAGTATTGAACATTTAAATAGCTTATTGATAAGTACTCACTCGTATCTGTTTAGGTCGTCTAGGGTGATGATGGATCCGGCCAGCTCCAGATCAGCTTGAAATTCTTTGGCGAGGCTTCCGTTGTAGAGATCGTCTCCGCCATTTTCAGCTATTTTTGCCAATGTTCGACAAATCTTTTTATTCGGCATAATCAGGCTGCCCACTGGCCTGAACTTGTCGGTCTTCTCATCGTAAAACATTTTCCTGAGAGGAGAAATAAGAGATTTAGTCATAAATCGATAACAAATCCCCATCAGATTTAGATTAATTTCAGCCAGAATAAGGGAAAATAAAAGCCAATTAAAAAAATCTTTTTGTATATATAACACAAAAATGAAACATATATAACAGGAATTTAAATAACTTATTGTATATATATATAACTAACTATTGGTCTCATACACAAGCTGGAGCCACGGAGAGAGCTATGCTTGGAATTTCACTGGATCCGGAACGAGAAAATCCGCAAAAGAACTCGCAAGGTCACTGACATAGCTCGTAAAATTACCAACTTGAAATGGCAATGGGCAGGCCATATAGGTCGCAGAACCGACAACCGTTAGGGGAAAAAGACCAAACGAGCGACCACGAACCGGCAGGCACAAGTGGGACGCCCCCCACAAGATGGACCGATGACATGGCCACGATAGGAGGAAGTAGGTGGATGGAGGCGGCTCAAAACTGCTCATCGTTGCATTCTGTGGGGGATGCCTACGTCCAACAGTTAGTTAGTTAGTTAGTTAGTTAGTTTTCCTGGGCTATTTCCCGCACTTGGCCTCTTGATTAAGGCGTTGTGCGTTGCTCGTGTTTCTTTTTATGTTACTCCAGCCAACCCAGGCTATCCCAGAAGGTTAGCAGCCTGTTTGGGTTGCTACAGGCCTCCGGGACAGATGCTGGAGATTGTAGTATTCTTGCCCGTTGCTCTGCCACGCTCCTGCATTCCATGAGCACATGCTGTGGCGTTTCTTCTTCCTCCATGCATCCTCTGCATAGAGGGTTGTCTGTCACACCTATGGTAAACAGGTGTTTGTTTAGGGGACAGTGGCCTGTCATAGTACCTATGACTTTACGGATTTTGTCCTTTTTTAATCTGGTGAGGTTGCGGGCAAGTTTTTTAGGCGCTTCCGGAACCGCGTTCTTTGTTTGCCTGTATCCTGCGTTTTTTTCTCCATTCTTTAAGGTGGGTTTTGTCGGTGTTCCTGCGTAGCCATGTTTTTATTTGGGCCTGGGGTATGGGCATCAAGGGTTCCAGTCCATATACTATTTCCTTTGATCCCCTTTTGGCCAGTTCGTCTGCCGCGTCGTTGCCTACGTCCAACAGTAGGCTACCAGCTGATGATGATATATAACATGAAAGAACTATTGATTTTAATAAACATGAGAGTAATATTTCTCCAGTGAGTAAAATGCATTATTTTTAAGGTATCTCTTAAGGCACCTTTTAAATTCGCCAAATGACAGTTTGTCGAATGTGATCGCCTAGTTTGTTGTAAACCGCTGGGCCGGCGACATACCTGTATGTTAGCCTGTCCGACTTCGATTGGTTCCTAATGGTTCCATGCAACTTGGGTGGTATTGGCCAAACTCCGTCATCTGGCCTGCCCAACTCAACGGTTCAACTCCTATCTGGTAGCCTCCTCGAACAGGGGCCGCTGTGAGCTACTGCCACAGCTGTAATCCTGCAGTGGGAGGCGGTTGGGATATGAAGAATGCGGATCTGGGGGAATACCTCGGGTGGAACTGGGCGGTTGGAGCACTATCTGCAATTGCAAAAAAAACGAATAAAGCCCCATCCGTCTAATAACTGGGGGGGTCTGGAGAGGTATGTTTCCTATGACAGCGGAGGGTGGTCGTCGACCTGACGTCTTCAACCCTTGAATCGATCCGTTGGCCACCCGATTCCGAGTGACCACAGCGGGCAAAGGGCGCTTTGGTCTACCAAACCGCCAAACCGCCCAGTACCGCCGGAAGTGTTCCCCCAGATTGGAACATCCAATTCCACATGTCCCCGACTGGGTTTACAGCCGCAGGCAAAGAGTCCTTTCCAGGTTAGCCTCTCTTCGAAGAGGCTACCAGATGGGAGCTGAACCCTGAGTTGAGCCAACCTAAGGTAACAGATAGATCATCAGGCCCAAGCTGCGCGTAACCGTTAGGTACCATCCGATAACGAGCAGATAGGAGTAAGAAAATCAGAAGTAAACGGAGTACTCACCGTAAGTTCCCATCGTTTTTAATATAAGGTGTCGTCAAGAATCCATCCCATTGCGATTTTGATAAATTGTACCCCGTTCTGCAGATCTCGATAGTAGGTTCTATAAGTTCCGACCATGGAAGAATGCCCCAGCGTTGATGAGCAGCCCACAATCCACGGACTTCTCCCGGCACGCCGCAAGCCAGCGGACCTGCAAAAAGTAAATATTACAAATTAATATCGGTCTCTTTGTTTGTCATAGTACTTTCCGATCGCTCGTAACTCGAGAATTGCTGAGCTAATTTTAGATTACCCGCAGGGTCACAGGCTATCCAAAAACAACTAAAATATACAAAATTTTTGTTTATGTAATATGCGAACATTTGCAGCTTCAAAAGAGAATAAATTTATTATGTGTTTTGCTATTGCTTTTGCAAAACTTTATGTTGATCTAAGAAAGAAACAGTTAGATGCAGCTTCGAAAGTGAAAAACAGTTTAGATTAATGTGGTTTTAGCCATTGTTTTTACAAAAGCTTTATTTATTGCATGCTTACAGTTACAGCTGTGGAAAAGAAAACAGTCTAGGGTCAGTCGCGAAAGATTGGTTTATTTGTTTTTACTAAAAAGGCGGTCGCAAAAGGTTGTTTTAATACCAAAAACGAGGTCGTGATCATCATTATCATTTATTCATTCCATAAAAGCATTTCACAATACTGAGGAACATGTCAAATTTTACAATCATAATTTAGCGATGATAAAACCGGTTTGATTAATTAAAAGAAAAAAAAATTGTAATCAGAGGGGGGGCGCCCGTTTTGCATGCGGCAATTTTGCACAAATGTCACTTTTGACAGTTCCAAATTTGTTGAGGGCAGATTTGCAGGAGGCAACTTGCAGGAAGCAACCTTGCAGGCGGCAACCTGGGGGGCGCCAGTTTTGCATGCGGCAATTTTGCACAAATGTCACTTTTGACAGGTCCAAATTTGTAGAGGGCAGATTTGCAGGAGGCAACCTTGCAGGAAGCAACCTTGCAGGCGGCAACCTTCAGTACAGTTTTTAAGTTTTTCTGTTAGGTTAGGTTAGGTTTTTCTTTCCTTAAAATCGAAGTGACATTAATTACCGGCATCCTTGTAGTGGATGACTTTTATACATCAAACTAAACATTAAAAAAAATGTTTTAAGTTTATCTGTTAGGTTAGGTTAGGTCATTTTGACATTTGCCAAACTGCCTTCTGCAAGATTGCCTTCTGCAAAACTGCCGCCTGCAAGAATGCCGTCTGCAAGATTGCCGTCTGCAAATTTGCCTTCTGCAAGTTTGATGGGACCCATCAGAGGTGATTACTTAAAAATAGTCAAATTTACAAAATAATCAATAATCAAACAATAATCAATACAATGAAAAATAAAAATTCTGAAACATGCGTAATTAAAAACAATGTCAATAAAATCTAAAACTTAGTGCGAAAGTATAGTCATAATAATATGGTTATTTATAATCAAGCAATTGTGGACGCAATATCATAAAAGTCGTCCAGTTTGTAAAGGGCATGTTTGACTAACTGATTTTTCAAGCAGAAATCTAAAGCAGAGATTTTTCGACTTTCAAGCAGGGATCTAAAAAAGGTTGAGAGAAACTGCTCTAACGTAAACAAAACTAATCTTAAAATATTATGTTTAGAAAAAACACCTTTTTAACTGCAACATTACAACTTGTCCATGACCCCGTAATCGCATGTACATTTTATGCGATAAGCAGTGCAACATAATTATTATTTATTATGATAACATAACGCAATATAGCCTTATCATTTTATTTATTAGCATGTTATCAATGATAGGATGTCCTTGATTATGTTTGTGCAGACATAACTAATCTTAAATCCATTTTCTACAACAAGGATTATTACCTAGAAAAATCGCCAACCATAAGAAAAAAAAATGTGACCTCGCACCCAAAAATTAGCGTTTTTTATTGTTATTGGTGTAAAACTCCAGATCACTCTGTCCATGTCCCGAGGGCTCAAATTGATTAGTTTATTTTTGTAATTCTTATTGCAGTGGTTCCTCGTAGGCATGAGATGATGATTTTATCCGGTGATTTATCTCTTATACGCTTAGTAGTAATTCCTCGCAAAGAACGTAACTCTTTGATAGTTTTAATTCTTAGTACAGTAAACTATTTTTTTTTATTACATAATTTTATTTCCATAAGTAAAAAAACATCTTGTGAAAAGCCAATCAGTTTTTTTCCATGCCCTGAAAAGTTTGCCTGTTGGCACGTATTACATGAGATCTCACATATAGAGCGACGATATTAAAATTGACTGAAGGCAAACGAGACAGATCCTGTGACATTTAGTCCGCCATTAGACAAACTTATTGAAGTTGTAGAGCTGCAGCAGTCATGAATTAATTCTCTAGAGTTGATTACCGCCACAAAGAGATTTTAAACAGTCTTTACAAGTTCTTAAATATGACTGTGAAACCCCATACAAACTCCATTCCAAATACAGAAAGAGTTGAAAGGCAAAAATATGTCATGTCGATTTCCGTGTTTTAAATATAATTGTGTCACTAGTCACTGCCACTTGGCAACAGTAAATTGCTTGAGTTTGCAGCATACTGTTGGGACAAAATTAACGGAATTCATTTGAATTCTATCAATCGAACGCAATTACAACTACACGTAGGTACATAAAATCGGTTGTGTCACTCCAAGAATTTCCCGACAAGCAGATTCCCCCCCCCCCCCCCCCGTGTGCAAACCCTGTCAACCCCCACCAGCTCCCCCTTCCCCCTGATAGTGATTATGTCAAGTGAATATGATTGCAAATGTAGTATTTTTGTAATATTTCCGTGGTATTACAATGGCTACTGTCCAATATGATGTAGTATTTTCTTAAATATGGCAGAATTTAAAAATTATTTGGGTCGCTTGTATAAAAGATATTCCAACAAAAAAATGACGTGGTTTCGGCCCAACGAGGCACCAGTGAACCGAATTTCAAGTCTTTAAGTCCAATATTTCGAGATTGAAGTATGGCTAGTGCGCCTGGTGGACCGATTTCAACCACATCTTTTTCATCTGTTCTTGTCAACTCTTGCGATGATCAAATGATGCCTACAAGTCAAATTTCAGCTCAATCGGATGAAGCGTTTGGGTGCTATTGTAAAGAAATACACACACACACACAGACAGACTTTAATCTGGAAATGGTCTTAATCGTATCGGAGGAGTGGGGGGGTCAAAATGGATATTTCAATCTTCATCTTCAAAAAAAATTTTTGCACGTTCACAATACTTTCCCTATCTTTTGGTTGGCCGGGAAAGTAAAATGTTACATACACATTCATACATAAGGAGTTGTAATAGGATTGGTTGTAAGAGATCGTCCTAAGATAATAAACACGCCCATTGTGTGTTAAACAACCGAATTTACTTTGACTTCTCCAATGCATTTGACAAAGTAAACCTGGATGTCTCCTATATTACTTCTCACAGAGAGCTCGATACATTGCAGTGGTCACACACCGATAATGAAATACCTTTTAACGTGCCCGTTGGATTTGCGTCGAACATATCCTCAGTCACTTTTCCCGGAGCAGTTTCTCTCGCATTTATGACGTAAACTTTCCCCTCGTCCTTCCTGTATACGGTCATGAGGAATCCTCCACCGATGCCCGTACTGTGCATATTAAAAAAGCCATTGCAGAACATGGAGGCGATTGCGGCGTCCACCGCCGATCCATTCTTCAGCAAAATATCCCTAGGGAAAAGATAAATAATATGATCACTGATTCAGTCACAACGTCACTCGAGATGCTGCAAAACCTGCACAAACAGCAGTTTTTGAGACGATAAATTGCAATGAAATAAATTGCAATGATCTAAATTGCAATGAAATAAATAACAATAAATCAAATCAATTTATTCAGTTAATTAATCAATACATGTCTTACTAAAAGCATGTCTCTAATATTCATATCATAAATTTTAAAAATTATAACATGTACCTATTCATATTTTAAAAAATCAACACGGCCGATATGAGCATTAGCATAGGTGTACTGCTGCTGCCTAACTAAGTGCCAGGACTTGTTATAAGGCAGCAAGCTCTTTAGTTTTTTATGTATGTATATTTAGCAATAAAAAAAATAAAAAAACATGTATTTTACCACAAACAACAGAAATTATAACTAATAATAACAATAGGAAATAATTACAATAGAATACGGAAAAAAGATAAATTAAATTAGAATACGGAATATAGGTAATCGCGGGAAATTAAATTTAAATTAAAAATATTAAATAAGCATGTTAATAATATTGAGATGTAAAAATCAAAATTAAAAAAGGAGAAAATTCAAATATAATAAATTAAATCAAATCAAGCTTATTGTCTTCAAAACCTTTTAAATAATTGTTTAGACATTTGTACACAATACTTTGGATAGCCGCTTAAGATTAAAATAATTCAAAAAATCGATACTAAGGGTTTCTTAGGAGTCTTACCACATAATGTATATTAATCCTGTTAGATATTTAAAACTACAAAGGCAATCAGGTAACTATTTGACATGATATAGTAAAAAAAAGTATTAAAATACTAACTTACTTTAGAACATTTTGACTTGAGATTTATCAATTAAGTTGTCATGAAGTATAAAATTATATGGTCCTAGAAATACAAAATACACTTCATTATCGGAGAGAAAATAAAATACTCATATTAATATAATAATTAATAAAATTGTAAAAATGTCAAGCTAAATAAAGAAAAAAAAACAATGGAAATTATCGGTAACCTAACTAGAATTCATTGGACCAATTTGGACTTAAACTAGGGTATTTTCCAATTTCTACATACATATAATTTTCACATTTTCGGGAAGTTTATTATAACGTACCATTCCAAAGTTAGGACCCCTTTTAAGAAGAAATTCTAAAACACACGAGTATGTTTCATAATTATTTTACCTATAGATCTTGCCACCGGCTTAATTGGATCCATGATGGCCGTTACCTAAATATCTAAGGCACATCCACTTTGTAATTATCTGATATCCTTTTCTGCTTGGGCAGGTACAGATAACGTTCTCCGCCATTTCCTCCCCCCATTCTATGGTTCCGGCTGGTTACCTAAAGTATAGTTGGTTGATATCGACGCTTGAAAGGCAATCCTGAATAAGCGACATTGAGTAAACTTCACAAGAAAGTGATTTAAACCTAAAATACTTTTTTTTAAAAATATATTTTAAATTCACCTAACTGTTGGATATCTTTCAATCCAAAAATTAGATGAATTAAAAATGATTACTTTTGAATATTTTAACTTTAAATCACCTTATTGCAAAGTTTACTCTATGTCACTTAGTCAGGATTGCCTTTCAAGAGTCAATACGGTTTCATGGATGCTTGGGTCTGGAAAGTCCAGAATATACCAAGAACTATCCACTAGCTAGCTCTATTTGACTACCTCTTTGAAACTATTTTATTATTATTATTATTATTTTTCGTGAATATTTTAAATTATTACAAACTTTATAACATTTATTTATATTTGATCTTATGCAGTGTCGCAACTAGAAAAAATGTGCAAAATTGAACAAAAGGCCCCTCCACTTACTACTGGCACTTACTATTCATTATGGCATATAGGATGTAATTACTGTATACCTAGGCTTCATTACATATTTATATTGTAGCTATATTATAAATCGACGTATTCATTTAGGGGCATTCCCTCGAACATGTTGCGGAACAAGTTCCAAGAACTTCAGCGGGACATGCGGGATCACATAGAAATATTCTTGCGGGAGAATGTTCGAAACTTTTGTTCCTATATTAATACGACGCTTTACTGTTAATTCAATTATTGAATTATATTTCTCCTCTTAGAATGTTGAGAAATTTTAAAAATAATGTCAGTTTTTATTACTTTATTTTGAGTAGAACTACTAATTGCAAAACTGGTAAGACTAAAAAAAGCCTACAATATTTTTATAAATGTACCAACTTTTGCATATCTACATATTTAAAATAACTATGTATTGTATTATAAAATATATGAACATATCTAGAATGGTTTTCGTTTTGATTTACAGTCTGCAAAATCATCAATCAGTTTTGAAACATCCATTTTTTGGCTGCATTAGTTTCCTCGTAGCTTTGGATGAATGTCGATCGAACGGAATTTCCGTTTCAGGCCCCAAGCTACCGTGCGCCGCACCGGTTGCACTGGCTTACGTCACTAATTTTATGATTATATGAATTATTATTAGGCATGGGCTATTTGTGTTTTCTGATAAATATTTATATATTTATATAGTTATAATTGCAATTCAAAAGTATATAATTATTTGTAGTCTTACTAAACAATTATTTTTTTTAAATCTTTTTGTAAACTTTCAACTTTTAAGCATGTATGAAGTTTGCCTTTATTTTTCTATGTTTAAAATGTTTGCCTGAAGTAAGTTATCATTTAGTTGGGCGGCATAGGACCGATAATTACATTTAAGCATGACATAACTTACTGTGGTTTATTAATTTTTAAATTAAGTATTTACTGTTAAAGTGTCGATAACCTTTGAATTGTTACGCTTGGTGCAAATTATATACATTGCCGTAATAAATAAAATAAAACTAAATTTTTAACCAGATTTTTTATACTGGGCATATTGAGAAGAAGAATATATATGAAATAGTTGGCAACGCCGTTTTCGTCTACTTTTCGAATGACTGCATGGGGGCGTTAGAGTCGGCCAATCAGAAGCCGAGGCGCGGTCCCAACGCGCATGCGCAATTTTGTCAATAAAAGCTGAGCGCAGCCCGCTTCGCAGTATAGAATCAGCTGTTTATCGTCTGTGTACGGTCGTCTTTACTAGTTTTCTGAAGAAATCTCAAAAATGTCGGAAGCCCACTTCGACGAGTACGAGCATTACAACTACGACCTCGACAAGCACGTCCATTCCGGTCACAGCGGCAAGCAGCGCACTAAGAAGGAAGCCAGCGAACACACGAACCACTTCGACCCGTCGGGCCACTCGCGCAAGATCACAACCAAGCTAATCAACACTGAGAACAACAAGAAGAGCCCTCCACCTGCGAAGAATTAACCGGGGGAACTGAAGTGTGGTCCCGACGTCATGGCATGCATTCTGATGAACGATTACGCTGCTTGGATGGAATATATGTGAGAGTGCGTTGGGATGCGTACCTACGTAATTTATTTTGTATTTAGATCAGCGGATGGCCCGACTCCAAGGTAAGCGAGCGGACGCCGTAGCCTCGCTCGCTTGTATTTATTTACAAATGTCGGACTCTAAACAACCGATCCGTGACGCTGATCTCGTTCGGGTGCACCCCGATCAACTGTGTTACTAATTTTTAATCTTAATTATAAGTTTTACGTCTAATTGTCATCTTCGTGTTTGTCAACAACTGGCGCCATTTTGTTTTGCATATGATTGTCATTCAAATGCAATAATAAACAAAGATTTGCGTAAACTATCTGGTTTCATTGACATTTGCCCTTGAAATGTTTTGTTTTGTGTGCATTGGAGGTCGAACAAGCTTTTATTTATGTAGGTATTACGTAAATGAATGAAAACTGGCAAAACGCGAACCGTGTTGCAAACTGCTCAGAAATATCGCAATATCAAAAAGTTCATTTTTAGACCTGAGAATTTCCAAATAAAGAAGTCATTGAATCCTGTTTTATTGTCGGAATTTATTAGGTATTGCTTCTTTGCCTATTATTCAGCAAAAAACTACTAAATTCGATAGTTTTAATTCTAAACCTGAAAAAAAGCATTGGTTTTTTATTTTTAAATTACTTTTTATTATGGTTTTTAAAGGAACCTCACCTATCACCATATAGGTGGTTATGTATTGTTTAAAAAAAACTAGCAACCTACCGAAATTTAGGTGTTTGACACTTCGTTAAAATAGGTAGGTACCTCTTTTATTTATTGAGTCCGACAAAATATTGCAGTTTTGGAATCAGCGTGGTGTAGAACTGGTAGCAATACCCAATGAATAGGTACTTCTTTGTCTTGCCTTGGCAAAAAAAGTGGTAGATCGCGATCTTAGTGAATACGATTTTTTTGATTTTTTTTTGGAAATGATACTTAAAATCGAGAAATACCAAAACAGTATTTTGTCATCAATTTAAAAATGACAATAATTTTGTATTGATAGTTTTTAAAAAAATATATAATTTAGAATATTTTTTGACACGGCTACTAAAAAGAAGCTAAGAAAAACGGAAAATGAAAACCGTGAATTTAGAGTTGAGTGGACCGAGACTTTCGCGTTTAACAAAACTTTAATGGTCATCCGACTTATTTGTAAGGTACCTACAATTCGCGCATAACAAGAAGTCAAATTTGGGAGACCTTTTACAGCTAAACACGCGTAATTTAGCACTAGATATCCTGTCGGTGATGCAAGGAAGAAAGCAGTTCAGGAACTTCAGAAGAGTCAAGAGACATGAACTTCTGTATTTAATAACTATATGCAATCATCCAGCAATATTGATATGGTAAGTTTGATTGCTAAGAGAGGGAAACCGTACCTAGAGAGACGGTGAATACATAAAAAGTTGTTTTATAAGAAAATCCGAAGAGTTATATCGAGATTTTAAGAATAAACCAGATATTCTATATTCTATATTCATATATTCAGATATTCTATATTCAAATAGGGAAAAATCTCTGCCAATACAATAAAAGATAGAACAATTAAAATGTTTTCAGATATAACCATCCAGCAAATCGAAGATCTGAAATTGGTTTCGGCTTTATCAATAGCAGTTGACGAGTCTTGTGACATAAATGATACAGCGCAAGTTTCGCTTTTTGTAGGATTTATTTCTCATACAGGTCCTAAAGAAGAACTTTTAGGATTATTGCCACACGTGGCGAGGATATCGCAAATGCTGTATTTGAGTGTATGGATAAACATCATAAGTATTCCTCTCGATAAAATTGTGACGATTTTAACAGACGGGGCCAAAAGTATGACCGGCGTAAGAAAGGGGTTTATTGCAATTTTGATAGAAAACATTTATCACGATATACTTGCATCATTCACAAGAAGCGCTTTGTGCGCAGACATTTCCAGAAGAAATTTGTAAAGTTATGCAATTGGTGATTACGATTATCAACTCTATTTTAGCTAAAGCTCTTAATAATCGCCAATTCAAAACCAAAGTTGAAATGGAGAGTGACTACGCTGATCTTCTAAAGCAAGGCACGTTGGTTATCCAGAGATAACGTTTTAAACCGTTCTAATGAATTACGTCTAAATATTACAAAATCAAAAATAATTCCTTTTCGCTTAAGACCTGCCAATGTTGACTATTTAAATGAATTACACGACTATTTTGAAATCGACATCACAGAAGATATAAATTTTCTAGGATTAAGAATTGACAGTAAATTACAATGGAATGCGCACATCCAACAATTAGCTAGTAAGCTATGTAGCTCGATATACTCTACAAAAAAAATCAGAAGTCTTTGTGGTTTTGCGGCAGCCAAATCAGTATACTTTGCGTATTTTAATTCATTAATGACTTATGGACTACTATTTTGGGGAAATGCTGCAACCAGTAAAAGAATCTTTCTTTTGCAAAAGAGAGCACTGCGCAGCATGTATCAGGTAACGACTAGGACCTCGTGCAAAGAATATTTCATCAAGGCAAGGGTAATGACTATGTATTCGGCGTTCATACACCAGTGTTTAATGTATGCTAGACAGCACCTAACAGAAACCCCAATTAATGCAGACATTCACTCGCATCATACCCGCGGTAGCTCCCTTTTATGCGTACCCCGAATACGACTGGCAAAAGTACAGAAAAGCTACTTGTACCTTAGCATTAAATTCTATAATCTACTCCCTACAAAATTTAAACAGCTGGAGGACATAAAATTTAAAAAAAACATCAAGGAGATGCTGATAGGCCACCCTTTCTATAATTTGGCCGAATTTGAGGGCCACGATTTTTCAAATATTGTGCCCATTTAAATTACTTAAAAAAGTAGAGCCTTATTGTCTGATTATTTTATATGGTCTTATATCTGTACTTTTAGTTTAAAATGCATAACGTAGATTTAATTTGATTATTTAACATTTTACTGACAATTTGAATATTACGATAAATAATTTTACTACGTATCTTTTCGAATCACTAACTACTTCAAATATTAAGCTTCTATTTTGATTATTTATATTTATAGTTTGACAATCTAGTAGTTAATTCTTGACTAACTATGTATGTTCAGTAAAGAGTAGTAGCGAAACTTACTACATAACCCAATTATTTTGACACGTCCAAGAGCGGTTTTATCCGTCAATTGGACACGACGAAAATGTAATGTAATGTAATGTAATGCATCACTATTACCAGAAATTAAAGCATTTCTCCTTGAGTGTTCACTATACAGAACTAACAGACGATCAGTGGATACAAAACTTTTATTTCATGGTAGACGTTATGTCTCATCTGAATCAGATTAATAATGAACTACAAGGGAAAGGAAACACATTTTATCGATGCTAGAAGAAGTAATTTCATTCGAAAACAAATTATCCCTTTTTGCTCAAGATTTTGATAGGGAAACATTCTTTCACTTTCCGAACCTGCTGAAGCATAGCCAAGAAAATAAGTCCTCTATTGACAAACACTATTTCTAAACAACCATTTTAAATATGAGGAAAGCATTTCTCAATAGGTTTCAGGGATTTAAAAACAGCAGAGGGACTTTAGCATTCGTCAAAAACCCTCTTAATGCTGCGATAACAGATTTGAAATATTCTCCTTTTGTCATTGACATTGGTAACTTTGAAATACAATCGCTTTATTAAAAAAACAAGGAAATATGGAGTTCTAAATGTGAACGTCTTTGTGTTAATTTGGAAATACTGGAGAAAAACAAATGTGAACTTAGTTCACAACTATAAACCTCCATAAGAACTACGCCAACCACCGTATCTATATCCACTCGGATAGCAAGGCAGCTCTTATGGCACTAGCCTCGAATATTATTAATTCAAAGCTGATGGAAAACTGCATGGTAGTTCTACGGGTAGTTCTAAGATGGGTTCCCGGCCATGCAGGAATCGAAGGAAATGAAAAATCCGACGAACTTGCTAAGATGGGAGCAAAGGGAACGTTATACGGCCCTTAACCTGGCTGTGGCGTACCAAAAAGCCTTGCAAACCTAATGCTCAAAAAATATGTTTAGAACAATCCGTCAACCATTGGAACAACACGCCAGGGTTGAATCATTCCAAAGCGCTAATTAAGGCTTACGACCGTAAGACTGCCCGTGAGGACTTATCGCTAAATGGGTGACACATATACTGGTGTGAGGGCGCTCACGGGGCATTGTGGCCTGAACAAACACATTTACAACCTCAAACTCCGTGACACGAAAATGTACAGGTTCTGCCAAGGGGCAGAGGAAACTCCCCTGCACCTCACTAAGACACACACTCGGTTGGTCATTACCTCCAACCAAGGAGGTAAAATAATCTGGCGCCAAAAGCCTGTTGAGGTTCTTAAATGACACGAGGCTTAGCGCAGAACTATAGTAGGTGGCGAACACAATAGATCAGCAATGGTCGCAGTGTTACAATGCTCGTAAATACCTTAGAAAAACCTCACACAACAAATAATAGTTCACAACACAAGTGTTCTGCTTGGAAAGACGTTGAGAAGGGAGACGTGATCATGTTTAACGCCTGGAATAGTATTCCTGACTGGAATAGTATTCCCGATCAGCTGAAAAAACTCGCGTTTGTTGTTCTTTCCCTTTTCGGTTCTTCATATTCACGAGAACAATCTTTTTCAAGCATGATTTTTATCAAGAGTAAACTGAGAAGTCGTCTTATAGATGAGAACCTGGAATCGTAACTAAAATTAAAAATTCTAACATACAAACCTTACATACCTATTCAAACTTTCCGGGGAGATGCAAGGCCATTGTTCGCATTAAGTATTTGTCAGTCGTTGTTATGATTTAAATTTATGTATAGGTATCTTACTTTCATATTTTGTATATCAAGTTTTATTCTTTTTTTTTCAAGTAAATCTTAGTTTTATTCAGTGTATGTACCCGTAATTTAATGAAGGTTTAAAATTGTAATAAAGGTTTTATAAACTGATTCGGCTCGTTGTAATGCACATAATAGTTGGTTCTTTGGCGAATAAGTTTGCCGACCACTGCCCTCTGCCACTGGTCACCAGTGGGAAATGCATGATTGCGGTAAGCAGTTCTGTTTTCAATATTATTGAACAGAATGGCAACGCCGCAACTCGCCCGCCAACGTCAAGCGCGGAAACGTGTAAAATTCAACATGGCCGCAACGACGCCTTTGTTTTCGATTTGTTTGTGTTATTTTAAACGCTGTGCTGATTACCGACGAGGCGTTGCCGGCGCATTTTTCTTCGCACGATTGTTTTATCGCTTTTCAGCGCGATAATCCTCGACAAACATTATGCTTCGTTCGGCGACATGGCACTCGAAATTCATATCAGTCAGGCTGACGAACGTTCAGCGAAAAACTTCGTTGGTTGTTTCCGCCATGACCATTGCTGTTTTCCGGTAGTTTATATCCGGATACAAAATAAATAGACAAAACAGCATTGGTAGCTTCAACTCTTCCTGGCTGCGACTGGTCTATATAATCATATTTTCTTCAGTTTTTTCAGTAGGTACTTAGGTAGAACTTTTGTTAAAAAACACACGGAAACTAATAGATACGTATAAACGAACAGTGAATAGTTCTCGTGCAGTTGAGCCACCCGCTCGTTAACCTGGGTCGGCCCAACTCACGGTTCAGCCCCCATCCGGCAGCCTCTTCGTAAAAGAGTGAACCTGGTAAGGACTACTTTTCCCCCTGTTGGATCAGTTCCCCCGAAATCGTCCTTCGGGCGCTGGGTGGTTTGCGCATCTTGCGGCGTCAGCGATCGACTGAGCACTCCGGCGAATAACCGCGAGGGGGAGGTCTAGAAATGCCTTTATACATTTCCAAAGCAGCAGGGGTGGTTGTTGACTTAATGTCAGCTACTCTTGAAACAGCCGCGGATACAGAAAAAACTCAAAGGAGTGTCGCTAAAAGACATCTTGAGCTATGGGTGTAATAACAAATCATCAAGTCACATGCAAAGGCTAACATGCTATCTATAGGCAAGTACAACAACCTGACGGGCGAATACATTGCGTTTAGATGGATACTTGAAGGTGTAACTTGAACCCGTCACCCCAGAAAGTTTTAACGATATTGATCATTCTGTCTCCCGTGAGCTGAGTGTAGAAGACTTACTACCATTTTCGGTCAGATTTCTTCGGCCTCCCGACTAGTTAGAGGCGCGAGGTCGCTTGCGCTGTCCTCTCCCTTAAGTAGCGGTGTTTTGGTGTCTACCGAATCTATTGCGGACCACGGCATCCATTGCCCGCCTACCGCTAAGGATAGGGTGGCCGAATTGGTCGTTTCATAAGCAGTTGTCGTAAGGTTAACAACCACCCCCGCTCTATAAGAAACAAAGACGTTTACAGACGCCGCGGGTTATCATTCGGAATGCAAAGTCGATTGGCTGACGCCGCACGGTGCACAAAGTACAGGAGCGCCCAAAGAGCAATTCTCATGGGAACTGGCCCGCAGGCTCAGAGTCCTACCCGGGTTCGCACTTCTACGCAGAGGCTACCGGATGGGTGCTGACCTGTGAGTTGGGCCGAGCCTATAACACATGGGTCATAATGGCCCAATTGCACTGGGCCCATTAGCTCCCCGGATACGCGGGCGGCGTCAGGGGCGCCCCCCGCGCCCCCATATGTATTCGCCGCTGTTTTGAAAGGACATTTTGGCTACCCGATCCCGAGTAGTAGACGGGCAAAGGACGCCACAGCTGGCGATAAATTCGTTCTGAATTACCGCTAACATAAAATAGAGGCCGCGCAAGCGATTCGGACCCTTAACTAGGCGTGAGGACGGAGAAATCTGCCCAAATCTGGCAGTGAGAGCGCGAGGCTGTCCGCTGGTTTCACTTCCTAGATAAGGTGCCACCTGATAAGGTGTTAGCCTCTCACGGGCATGTTGGCGTAGCGAGACAGACGGTGGACTGTTTTCTTCTCCAAGTCTCTATGTTCACTCCAGGTTGATGGAACGATCAATATCGTTATACCTACCTCCCTGGAGTGTCAACTCACCAGATATATATACACGTTTGTATGCAAATTTATTCAAATATCTACAAAATAGAAGGGCGTTGGCGACTGCACAACCAACTTTTAATACCTCGAGCGCTGACGTTTGAATTGTAGTTTCTCTTAGAGAAAGCGAAGAAGAAGAATACATCACAACAAAAATATAGCGTTTCAGGAAAACGACGATTACTCCGAAACTACTATATGGATCGTATAAAGAAGACCTGTTTTATATTCCTGATGAAATTTGCTATTAGATAAGTGTAACGTCGTTTTGTAAAATAATAAGCATTATTCAGAATTATCTGTCACAGTTGTGGTACAGAAAAGAAACTGCCTTGTCCAACATTTCTGTTTTTTCTGGAAATAAATCACCCTATGCAAGAAATTGTGAATACTTTTATAATAATTATAATATGCTTCATTCAACCTATGACTTCGTTTTACTTATACCCATACAAAAATAAAAAAATATTCGGTGTTGAAAATCAGCATGAATATTGAAGTTTTTGGTTTGGTTTGGTTCAATCATAGACTAAAAAATGGCGACTGTATGAAAAATAATGAACCAACGAGTTAACGACAGAGAATCTTCTCCTCTTGTCGCACATACCACAGGCCGTATGATTTATGTGAGGTATCAAGAGTAAATAATTGGAAAACATCGGCGCCGATCTCGCTGGTACAGATGTCCCCTTTGCCGCTCTACGGTAATTTCAATTGTGGGACAATTGTCCCGTTTGCCCTTCTTATAGAGGTGACGCTGGATGTCAAACTAAACATTTTTTTTATTTAGACTGTTTTTTTTCTGAATATAGTACCTATTACCAGATTTTCTTAATGAAAAACTGAGTTCAAAGTCATCTAAATACAGCGTTTTTTTTTTACTTAGACCCCATGGTTACCGCGGAAAAGCGTTTTCTAAGTTCAACTTTTAATTATTCCGATTGTTTTCATAGTAACAAAGACCTGAATAGAAAAAGAACAGATGACTTCGAACTCAATTTTCATATCAATAATCTCATGTACAACAAAATCTCCTAATATCCATAAACATGCATTTTTCATAAAAAAATAATATATATACGTGGATGTTGGAAGAATAATATATATAATATATATATATATGGATTGTTGACATAATTTTTAATAGAATGAATGATCTTGGAATTTTAAGAGGTTTGGGTATTTTGAAAAGAGGTTTTCCCCTCTACCCGAATCTCAGTCTATCCATCAGTCTTATCAGTCTATCGAGACTGATTCTAGACAGACCCCAGCAAAATATAATATTCGTCGGTGTGGCAACACCAAGTAATCCCTAAATTGCTGTCATTACAAGGGGGCCTCTTTTTAAAAAATTAGCATGCTGAGTTTGTCTATGGCTCTTGTAAATCAAATAGACCATATCAAATTTGGCGTGCTAAAATTTTCAAGAATCATCCGCTCATTAGGTGAAACGCTCCAAAGCGGTTTGTACCTATTCATGACGACGTCACGCCACGAACAGATTGTCAAAATCAAACTTTTCTCCCATTCAGATGACGTCAAAATGACGAAAATGACGTCATCATGAATACAAAGGAGCGTTTCACCTATGTGTAAATCATCGCTGATTACGCAGTCCGTGTTATTATAATTTTGTAATACATATTGATTTACAAGCGCGTAGGTTTCTTAAAAAAATCAAAACTTTGAATAGGTACGATTTTCTTTAGGTAGGTACTTTTTGGATACGTTTCGGGTTTAGTGTTAATAAAAAGTCATGTCCGTGGAGAGGAGAAAACTAAGCAAAATGGGCGAGGGGTGCACAATATTTATATATATATATATATATATATATATATATATATATATATATATATATATATATATATATATATATATATATATATATATATATATATATATATATATATATATATATATATATATATATATATATATATATATATATATATATATATATATATATATATATATATATATATATATATATATATATATATATATATATATATATATATATATATATATATATATATATATATATATATATATATATATATATATATATATATATAGGTCGTCATTATAGGTCGTAATTATAGGTCGTCACACTATTTAAGTATATGAGGGAATTCATAATATTAACAATAACGGTCAATCATGCTATGATCAATCATGCTAGCCGTATCTTATCACATGTTAGTTAAAATTACTCATTACTTAGCATTGATGTACTCATTACGTAGTATTGATTACCAAAACGGAATAATCTGACAAGACTGCTAAAACACAATATTTACATCGTTTTTGACAGATTGCAGATTTGGCAGTTTGCATGCTTTCTCCAAATGCCATCTTCAACAAGCGGAGGTTCAGATAGTCCGTAGTTAATAGTTCCTGTGCAGTTGGGCCATGAAGACCCTCTCGTTAGCTTGGGTCAGCTCAACTCACGGTTCAACTCATATCCAGTAAGTACCTTCCTCAAAGAGGGACAAACCTGGAACGGACTACGTTTTCCCCTGCCACGGCAGGTGGAGCGGTTCTTCTGGGGGATGTCCATTGCGGACTGCTGGGCGGTTTGCCCGTTGTGTGGCATCAGTCAATCTACTGTGCGCTCCGGCGAATAATCAGGAGGGGGAAGGGGGTCTGGAAATGTTCTTTAAGTTTCCTAAGAAGATGGGTGGTTGCTGACCTGATGTTAGCTGCCCTTGAAACAATCTGTTGGCTACCCGATCCCGAGTGGTCGACAAGTCAAGAACGCCATGGTACGCGATAAAATGTAACCGAATTATCGCTAACATCAGGTAAAGGCTGCGCAAGCGACTTCGCCCTTTTGACCAGACGGGAGGGCCTAGAAATCCTGCCAAATCTGGTAGTAAGGGCGCGAGGCTGCCCGCTGATTTAACTTCCCAGTGCCACGCTGTAAGGCGTTGGATTCTCAAGGTTTAGAGGTCGTAGCTAGACGGTGGACTGTTGTCCACAAGTCTCTACGTTTGCCCCACGGTTTAAAAACGACCAATATCGTTATACCTTCCTGAGATGGCGGGCTCGCAAGCTGTAGGTGACAACTCCATAGTCCATAGCTACTTTAAGACCATAGAAATTCACTTACCTCCCAATGGCCGAGCAAGGTGGACCATCCGTGCAGACGGCTCCCTTCCGAAAGACGTGGAGCTTGGAGGCGGAGGGCGGCAGGGCCTCCTCGGGGTCCGGGGGCGTCAGGCCCTCCCGACCGGCCGCCGGCTGGGCGCTCTTCATCAGGCTCTTCGTCACGAAGTAGATCGCGAAGGCCAGCCCGATCAGCAGCATGAGGAGGATGAAGGCGGCATATCTCCGCTTCAGGCGACGAGGTCTGGAAGAACAGACACTGATGAATACATTAAATTTTCGCCGTGTCCAATTGACGGCTAAAAACCGCTCTTGGACGTGTCAAACTAATTGTGTTAGGTACCTAGTAAGTGTCGTTACTACGCAGTACGCTTTGTATTCGAAGAGTATAAAACTTACAATTTTGACAGTATAAAACTTAGGAAATGTCGGCCATTTTTACTTCCCCGACAATTAAATATTTGAATAAGTCTATGAATATAACAATTTTTCGTCGATTATGTTAATAAATACTAGAAATATCGTTTTTTTGTGAATTCCCTCTTGTTACCAAGTAATTAATCTTGTTAGTCGGGTATATTATATATTTATAAAATATACATGGGGGCCGGGCAAAGTGCCTATAGGCACTGTCCGTTGACGACTCGAGTGGAATTCTTGAGAGGCTACTAAAGTATGATTTCTAAACAGTAATCGGCAAGTTAGCCGCTTTGATTTTGGCACGCTTGAGATGAGGGATCCTGTGATTAAGGATGTGAGTTGCAGTTAGGCTACAGTTGCAGAGAAGTCGAAGATGACGCGGACATTCAATTCAATTTCTTTTACTTTCCCGGTAGAGGGAAAGTATTGTCAACGGACTTTTGTGTGTCTGTGTGTGTGTGTGTGTGTTTGTGTGTGTCCACGATAGCGCCCAAGCGCTTTTGAGCTGAAATTTGGCATGCAGGCATCATTTGATCATGGCAAGTATTGAAAAGATTGTAGTTAAAATCGGTCTACCAGAGGGTGCGCTAGTCATACTTCAATATCGAAATATTGGACTTGAATACTTGAAATTCGGTACACTGATGCCATGTTGGGCAGAAGCCACATTGTGAAATTTTGGTTAGAATATGTCATACACAAGCAACACAAATATTTTTTCAGCTCCGCCATATTTAAGAAAATACTACATCATATTGTAAACCAGTTTAATACCAAGGAAAATAATACAAATATAGTTCGAAAATACTACGGGGGGGATTGACGCGTGAGGGGGGGGGGGTGTAGGGGGAGGGGGTGTTAGGGGCTTGGGGGGATGTCTGCTTGCCAGGGAACTCTCGAGAAATTGCTATGCCAGTTTAATATTTATCATGCGAGCAGTTAAATATTTGTATTATTAATACGCTGTTGCTTGAATTTGGAAAATTATAATCTGATTATATGGCAGATAGTCACCTTGAAGGGTACCTTACTGATATTTTTAGCAAAAATGAGTTTAAAATAGCGGAATACCTATTTTTTAATAACTATCCTTATACAAAGTCTCCAACACATTTGCCTGCCATGGTATTATTCTGAGTTAATGAAGGCGGAAAATTACCTTACTAACTATTATCCAACTACTTGCCGTTACGCAATAAAAACGATTAAAATGTATGCGGCTTTGAAGGTGCCAAACTGTTTACTTTACTTATTTCCTTTCTATGATGATATATGTCATAATTTTCTGGGGAATTCAAATAAGGGCAGTAAGCAGTCTATACAGAGCTTCACTAAGAACTTCGTTAGCAAGATGCGACAAAGTTTCCTTCGTTTTTATAATAAGGTCCGTGCGCATATCAAAAGTCTTGAAGAGAGCCATATAATAAAAAAAATAGTCCATAAATAGGATAGAAAACGAATTTACCGCGTGAAATTTGTAGGACCCGACGTTTCGGTGACGTTGCAGCCGCCGTTGTCTAGGGTAGACTGAGCTCTTCAGTCTACCCTAGACGGGCGGCTGCAACGTCACCGAAACGTCGGGTCCTACAAATTTCACGCGGTAAATTCGTTTTCTATCCTATTTATAATGTCGAACAACCGCGATAGTCTTCGATTTTAAATAGTCCATAGCTTAGTCAAAAATCCAATATATGACTTAAAAGATTTGGATAATGCTGAATATTCCAAGATATCATGCTGTAAAATAAAGGAAAATATCATGATAGTTAATTTTTATTTCTATTAACGAAGGTTATATTCTTGGATTTGTCTATAAATTTAAATGTTGATTCTCTTTATTTAATCAGCCTTTTTTAGTATTACATTATTTTTAGTATTACATTATTTTAATGTATAAGTTACAACTATGACAATAGTTAATTTTCCGTAATTAATTACATTACATTACTGAGAATGTTAGACGCAATAACGTATCCAAGTGTAGGAATGCCTACCTACTGGAATGTGATAAAATTGTATTGTAATCGTATTGTATTGTGTAGTACAAAAACTCTAACAAACTTTCTAATCGATCCAGTAACTGCCCTTGGCTACTTTTCAACTCAGCGCTTCGGTACTTTTCATGTCAGCATGAGGAGTGGTCGATATTTCTGAATGCGTGCGGTAGACAGAATATAAACTATTGATGTACGAGTATACTGTCCATACATATGAAGGAGTATATTCAAGCTAGCAACATAAAAAAATAATAGAAACCAGCATAGACCATATCCAGGGTCAACTCTAGGGTTTCTGGCGCCCTAGGCAAAAACAAATTCTGCGCCCTCATTAAAGTGCCTTCGGCGGAGTCTGCCGGGTATGGAACTATGGTATGGACTGAAACGTTTTTGTTAATTGTTATGACAAGGAATTTGATTAAATAACCTTTGATTAATGAATGGAATATGTAAATAAAACTAATGTCAATTTTACATAAAATACATATAATTTAATATTCACACACAAACCTCAATTTATAATGCTAGTTGAAAAAGTAGTTCTAACAATGGCTTTGCACGTTGTCTTCTGCTGTGAAAACTTATAGATTATTAATAATTAGAAATCTAAATTAGTATTAGAAAAGCTTCATAGCACACAGTTTTACATTAGGTATGGGTTTATAGTTTTTATAATAGCATTAAGTACAGTTCTCTCAATAACAAACAGAAATTCATAGTTAGATTACAGATAGTTTTTCTGTTTTTTATAACACTTACAAACATACACAAAGAGTGCTTGATATTTTTTATATTGTATATTGTTTTCTTAGCTACGGTCCAAAAGTCACTTCGAAATACTGGTTAACGAAATACTGGTACTTTTCTTGCTTTCTGCTTAGCGAATTCTTGTATGAGGGCTTTTGATTCTAACTGTCTTGCTATCTCACTTTCAATAGAAATTGTCGCCAGACCCACGAGTCTCTCCTGGCATATTGTACTAGGCAGATTTGAAAAACTTCGTTCAGCACTAGCTACGGAAAGTGGCAACGGAAGCAAAATACGAAAGGCAACACAAATGTTAGGAAATCTATTTTCTTTGTAATGATTTTCTATCCATTTTACCTCCATATAGAGCAGTTTGGCGTCGAGCTACCTATATGGAATTAAATTGTCTTTTATATGATAATGCTATCAACAGTCTACCTATTTTTAAATTCCGCCAGCGATAACACCATGCGGTGCTTCGTTACGTAATACTGTAAACACATAAAACTGGACGGTGTCGTATATTTGGTAAATTACAGACCGGATTTTAAGTGGACTAGATTTTACCTAAAAAACTATTTTATTGACGGTAACTTCAGGTTTTGCGTCCACAAAATCAATTCTGTTCCCCAATTCAAGAAGTTATCGATATTTGCCCCCAATCACGTGGTCGACCGCGCGGAACTGATTCGTTATAAAAAAAACTGCTAAAACAAAGGTGCTGCGCCACGACGAAACGATTTTCTTTATCGCACATTGCCTTGTAGTAGCCATAATATATCATACACGTATCACGACCAGTTGGCCTCCGATCCATTGTTTGTCAATTGTTTACGTTTTAGTTTTCCGTCATTCGATATTGTAAGCAAAAATAAAGAACCTGAAAACTGCGATATTGCTTTTTGGACTTTATTGATGTTTCAATAAATAGATCTTTTTTGAGTTAGGGGCTCTCTAGACGATCAAGCATGCTTGTCAAGCATCGCGTCGCTGGCTGGGAGGGGATCGTAAACCACAGGAATTATGCAAATATTTTTAAAAATATTTACCAAAAATGCCTAATTTTGTAGTTTATACCAGGAAGTCAAGTTAATTAGACGTAATTGATTGATGAATGATTTCTAGACGCTCAAGCATGCTTGTCAATCATCGCTTCGCGGGCTAGGAGGGGATCGTAAACCGCAGGAATTATGCAAATATTTTTTTAAATATTTACCAAAAATGCCTAATTTTGTAGTTCATCGCGTCGCGGGCTGGGAGGGGATCGTAAGCCGCAGGAATTATGCAAATATTTTTTTTATTATTTACCAAAAATGACTAATTTTGTAGTTTATACCAGGAAATCACGTTAATTAGACGTAATTGATTGATGAATGACGTGACTCCCTGGTATAAAACTACAAAATTAGGCATTTTTAGCAAATTAAAAAAATATATATTTGCATATTTCCTGCGGTTTACGATACCTACCCAGCCCGCGACGCGATGCTTGACAAGCATGCTTGATCGCCTAGAGAGCCCTATATGAACCTGTTCTACATTGTTGATTTTTAATGTCACCCGATTTTATTCTTCACCACGCTCATTACGAATCTGCAATAATCTTTATTCGGTCTCAATAAATAAGCGAGATATAGGCATCCAAAGTTTTCATACAATATGTCAACAAAGCGGCCATTTTGTTTCGCAAGAAGTGTCGTGAATATAGAAAACAGAATAGGTCGCTATAAAGGCAGTAAAATCATGTACGTTTGTAATTTTGAAACATCGATATATTATATCGATGCGTTGAAACTTTATTGTCTCGAAATATATCTAATTGCAAGTGTCCGAGGCTATTTTCTTTCAGATTTAGAATTAAAATGATGGAATCTAATAGTTAGTATATATTTTTTTGATTTTTGAGAATGGTTCCTATAGTTAGTTTGACTGGGCTTTTTCCCGCACTTGGCCTCTTGATTGGGCCGTTGTGCGTGGCTCATGTTTCCATTTATGTTACTCCAGCCAACCCAGGCTGTCCCAGAAGGTTAGCAGCCTGTTTGGGTTGCTACAGGCCTCCGGGAGAGATGCTGGAGATTGTAGTATTCTTGCCCGTTGCTCTGCCACGCTCCTGCATTCCATGAGCACATGCTGTGGCGTTTCTTCTTCCTCCATGCATCCTCTGCATAGAGGGCTGTCTGTCACACCTATCGTAAACAGGTGTTTGTTTAGGGGACAGTGGCCTGTCATAGTACCTATAACTTTACGGATTTTGTCCCTTTTTAATCTGGTGAGGGTGCGGGCAAGTTTTTTGGACGCTTCCGGAACCGCGTTCTTTGTTTGCCTGCATCCTGCGTTTTTTTTCCATTCTGTAAGGTGGGTTTCTTCGGTGTTCCTGCACTGAAGCCAACTTCTATCTCTTTTTGGTTTCAGTGCATTGGTGTTCAATAAATGCAATATTAGAGATTTGAGCGTATAAGCGAAGGACCGAGAAATATGGCGCGGCCTATAATAAAAGAAATATTTGGTTAGTCCAAGAATAAAGAATAGTACGTATATGATTTAAAAGCTCATCAAATAATCTATAAAATATTTCAAATATCCAAGAAATTGGAGGTTTACCTCATATAAAATTGTGAACAGTAGTATTATTACGTAGCATAATCTTTTAAATTGTAAAACTATAATAATAAAAAATATATGTGTGGCACTCGGGGACTGCCACGGTAAAGCTATTGCATAGCATTTTTAACAACTTATGCAATTATAATTATTTATTTATTTTATTTTTTCTGATATCAGATAACTGCGCTCTATCGGAAAACGTTGAAATTATTCCGAATCATTTGCGGCTGCGGAAGCAAATGATTCGGAATAATTTAAACGTCTTCCGATAGATCGCCGCGCACGAATTTTATTCGATAAAGCAAAAAAAACGGATATTATTCTTTGACTATTCGAAAAAAATTCGTAGATAAAAAGATAGACAATTAAATTATCTTTAAAATGGTGCAGGTTTCATAATAATACGCCAGATAGTATTTGCGTAGTAGTCGTTTTTGTGTTCGGTTAGACCTAATTTCACAAATTTATTACGCTATGTAATATAAACAAAATCTAAAATATTCAAAGCTAAGAATATTAGAAAAATGTTCTTGTTTAATAGATATTTTTTTCGAATCGTAAGCAGTACTCGTTTATACGTAATTATCAGTTTAAAATCATTAATTTTCGTTAAGAAATTTCTTCATTCGGTCGCCGCGCTGGCCTAGGCCCGCGATAAAAGCTATGCAATAGCTTAAAATGATTTCGACTGGTATTTTTGAGATTTTTTCACTGTAACCAGTCAAAAAGAATCATTCAAAATTTTCCAAAACGTCTGATCAAGGTCCGCACGATGACGATAAACCTTATAGTCTTTCCGTCAGGTCCAGAGGTAGGGTACCTCGATGACCCTCCGATTGACTCTGAGGAGGAACTATGATGGGAAGTACTGATCAAGGCCAATGGCTTTTCCACGTTTTCGCTTCTTTCTGTGGTGTAATTTAATCATAATGATTTATTTTTAAAGAAACTGAAATATATTTGGTTTACAGACAAAATATATTTTTTTCTTACTCAAACCCTTGCTAAAATGTTTTTTTTAGGTCATTATTGCTCATTATTCTACGAAATCTTTCAATTTTGAATTGCGTAACTAAACACTGGAAATAGTAAACAAACCGCGATGACTCAGCTTTCCGCAAATTATGCCAGACAATTCAACCTGCATATATGCAATATGAGTCATTTCTTTATCATGGATACTGAAACAAAACAGAAGCAAGAAAGCAGACAAAGCAAGAAAACGCTGTTTTTGCGAAAGAAAGGATATTTTTTTATTGAATATATTTCCTTCTAAGGTTAGGTACATTGTTGGTAAGTGTTGCATCACGTTACGTAAAGGAAATGCTGCTACGATGATATAATAATAATTTTCTAGTCAGTAATGACTATCAATATTCCATTTGTAATATTATTGAAATACGATATATAATTAGTTGCTTTACTTTTCCTTCATTCGATATTGTAAGCAAAAATAAAAAAAACCTGAAAACTGCGACATTGATTTCCCAATTTTATTGATGAATTGATTTCTTATTCAATTGCATAATCAGGTATTGAAAATACAATGGGTGGCCATAATAATAGGGACAATGTGAATTGTGGTTATTATTTCACATTTCTATAAAAAATCAACCCTTAAAACATGATAATAAAATAATAAAAATAATTGTTTATACTAAATTAATAAATTCATTCTAGCTACGAAAATTATGAGAAATGGATCTTACTCCGTAAAGTATTGAAATTATCAACATATCCTTGAATTCTTTTTATTTGTCATCACGGAAAGAATGACACAGTAAAATCCGTTTCTCACATTCACAATATTAATGAAATAAATCAGATTTTAAATTGTTATTTACTTTGACATTTTATTCAAACTATTTTTCTGTGTTTTGTTTTTTTGTTAGGTTCCTAAATATTTTCATAGAAATACTCGCGTTTTTTTAAAAATATTTGTGTTTTGTATAGATATAAAAGATATATAATATAGTAGGTATAGATATATAATATTTTGTATACTGTAACAAAAACCGCATATTTTGTTGTTTTATTTACGCGCCCGGTTGCAGATTATGTTTCGCCGAACCTGTTTTTCACGTTTTTCCGTGTTTTTGTATGTTTCCGGCTAGTTTTTTTGCTGTTTTTCGGTGCATTACTTCTATAATTTGACAGCTACAAAGTGTAGTCGCGAAATTCGGTATGTTTTATTTTGACAGCCGATGACGCGCCTATTTCTCACGTGATTGGTCGAGGCCGCTGTTTTGCCTTTTTTTCTTCTTCTTACTTTAACGGCGTCAATGCCTGTCAGAACGCAACTATATATCGGCGGTCAGCGTGTAAATTCCTCCTTTTACGCTCGAACATGTCGGCAGCACGGTTGTTCAAAATTCGTCGCGAGGCGTGGGAGCCGCCGTAGATCGGTTATGCAGTAATGCTGCCGGGAGGTGTAATTTTTATGTGAAGTGTTCGTATTTAACCTGTTTGGGGGCACCTCTGTTTTATTACGTTTTATATCTGCTGCTTAAGCGACGAGATCGTCACGGAATGTGACGGAATTTGCCTTCATATCCGGAAATTACTGCAACATTTTTTTGGCTGGAGACTTTGTAATCGGAATCACGCATTTGACACGCCGATAAGGCGGGAGCGAATAAGGGGTAGCCGCTGTGGCGATATTTCACGGAGATTACATGAAGACTTCACATAATCTTGTGTCTTTTTATTTAGTCTTTAGAGCGTGCTGAGGAAAAAGGATTTTCTGTGGGCCAAACCCAATGCCCATTAATATTTAGCCCACTCTCTGAGATAGTTTTTTTTTGAGGTTAACTTCTTTTTTTCTTTTTCAAAAGTTCTTTTTGGTATATATTTTTTAAATAGTTTCCGTCTCTCCCTATAAGAGACAGGTGGCGCCTATATAGTAAATTATTTTTTTTGGTTCTGGGTGATTATGCCGTGTTTCTTCAAAACACGGTAGATTATAACTTTACGGTTATAATAGATATAAAAGAGACTTTAAAATATTGTTTGATGTTAATATTACTAAAAAACGATAAAAAATAAATACAAATAAATACATTCATGCGTTATTTTACAAACAATAATTTCCAGGAAAAATAGACAATTTCACTATATTACGCAATCAGTTCCATTTCTTATGACTAGGTTGGCTAACATTTTATTATGTACGTAGGTACAAAATAGCAAAATTAAAAAAAACTTTAAACGCTAAGAAATACATATTTTTTTGAATGTGCAAATGAATACCAAAATTCCTGATTAAATGGCCACCCACTTCACTGTAGTAAACAAACCGCGATGACTCAGTTTTCCACAAATTATGGGAGACATTTCAACCTGAATTGTATGTATGCACTATGATGAGTCATTTATCTAGGATATTTAAACAAAACGTCTATGCAGACAAAGCAAGAAAGTGTTGTGTTTGCAAAAGAAAGGATATTTTTTTATTACATATATTTCCTTTTAAGGTTAGGTAATTAGTTGTAGAACTTGATAATGCCTACAAAAAAGTCAGCGACAGCATATGTCTAACATTTATATTTAAGTCACAAAAAGTAGTATTTTATATTAAAAAATAATTTAAATCGTTAGGTTATGTTTATTGGTCATATTATCAACAATTATGAATTCTTATCAAAATAAGTAAATTTATCGTCTCAAGTTTTTAAAACAAAAGGTTTTACCCTTTTACTGCATAAATAGTTATAGAGATAATACGCTCACAAATAAGACACTCACAAGAAGACACTCACAAATAACGGTATTATAGTCAAATTGGCATGCAAATACATACATACCTACATATGCAGTAAAAATATAACCCTTCTTTTGGCAGTCAGGAAATAAATCATAGCACATCGGTACTAACCGAACCACACTCATAATTTCATCACAGGTAAAAAGTTTTACCGCCCAGCGAAGTGGGCACGGGTCAGATAGTATTATATAAATATATATTATACACGACTAACAAGATTAATTAATAGGTAACAAGAGGGAAATGATATTGATCATGAAAAACGATATTGTCAGTATTTATTTACAAAATAGACTAAAAAATTGCGGCGCATTTTTTGCGCGAAGGCTGGCTTTCGAGCGGTTAAGCTCGGACAGATATACAAACATCCATTTTTATATATTATTTATTTTAAAGCATGGTGCTCTTGCTATATGGATTCAGCATTATCCAAGTCTCTTATGTCATACATATATTAGATTTTTGACTAAGATCTGGACTTTTAAAAATTGGTTCTCTGCAAGACTTCTGATATGCGCAGGGATTTTATTATAACGACCGTGACTTGCCACACAGCCCGGCCCGGTAGCATAGTGGTTAGGTCGCCTGATCTTACATTGTAAGGTCCCGGGTTCGATTCCCGGCTGGGTCACCATTTTCCGTTGGGATTGCATTTTCAATTCTGTCGATCGAATGCAATAACAAGACACACACTTACAGACATGTTACACGCCCGCATACATATAACACGTCATAGTAGGGTTGGTTGTAATAGATTGTCATATGACAATAAACCCGCCCATTGTGACATTTTCACGATAAAGAGTATAAACAAACTTTGGAGAAGGCAACTGTTTCCTGTTCCGGCAACCTTGCTAAGATTGCCGGCGCAGATTACCTAAGGTGCTCAAATTTATTTCTGGTATTGCGTTGATGGAAATCACTATTCGCCGGGACCTCCAATAAATGTTGACGAGCGAACATAACATTTTGGTAGCTGTAGCACGAGTAGGTACATCGTGCTACATCCACCAAAATCCTCGATGAAAAACGGCCCTCACGAAGTTCTTGAAGAAGCTCTGTATAGACCGCGCACTACCCTCTTTTGAAAATAAAGATTATTTATTTTCAATACAACCATTACAATTATGTAGGAATGACATTATTTTTTTTCTTAAACTAGTTACTCAATTTAGCAAAGACTATAACAACAATTTACAATGAAACAATTGACGATAAAAAATGTAAAATAAATTAAACTGGTAGGTACGAAGCTATGTATTTCACAATATTTTAAAAAGTCGCTATGCGCATAGGTACATGTTAATTTGAAGCAGATACACCCGGATGGATCTCTTGAAAACGACAACGTTTTTTTTCACCTTTAATTGATTAGGAAATTTATTAAAGAGTTTAAGGCATATGTGGAGGCTAGTCGCCTGGAACTTGGCCGTAAGTGGTACGATCGGTTGTATTCCTAGTGTCATGCCGATATACTTCCTCGTGGGATATCGCCAAGCTCTTAGTGCAATAGAATGATAAGAATTCTCATAGAATATCCTGCCATTCCCCAGAACATTAGGCCATATGTCCCCATATGAACATTAGGCCATTATGGAGTTACCGTCGTATTGATCTAATGGATTCGGCAATCGTCTGTAAATTTTACGTCATAGCGGGCGTGCTTCCGCACCACCCAACACGAATATTCGCTCAATTTCCTCCAACCGTTGTAGAAACTCCGCCATTACGCGAAATAACACGCAAATACAATACAGTCACGACCAATCCGCAAATATACACAAACGAAAAGTTTTGACAGCTCCATGCCAAGTATCGTCAAACGGATGATACTCAGCTCTGAGTAATACTCGAGTATTACTCGCCTGCCCAATATTCGACTATAAACTGAAAACTGGTACTTAAGCATTACGTCAGCTCGGTTCGATGCACACGAGGTAGCCAGAAGCCCGGAAGCCGTACCCGCGCAGTCTGCTAGCTTAACATTTGCGGGTATAACAGCACACCAGTCATTCACCTCAGATGATGCCATGTACGTCTGTATGTTTGCATAACCGATCACCGTAAAGCGCCTCTAAAATCGGCGCCTCAAAAGGTACCTGCCGCAGGGCACGCAACCCTGCGACGCCACACCCAGAAACAGTGTCGGATTTATACTTCTCTTACGTATAGGCAACTTCACTTTGTACCGCCCCTCCTACCTATCTTATTTTCTTGTACCTACTCGTATTTATTAACCTAGGCCTTTTTTAGACAACGAACAATTTTACTTATTTAATATCGCGGGGTAAAAATTTAGTCGTCCCTTCTGCCCGGGACAGTTTTGCGCGTGAAGTCGATGGCCTTGAGAAAAACGACCATAACTTTTAAACTACTATACGGATCGTAAAAAGAATAACTGTAAAATGATCGCATTGAAATTTGAAATATAAAATATTATAACCTTATCTCGTCAAACAATTAATATAATAATGAATAAATATAAAAAAGTTGGCATTTTACGCAGCGCGGAGCGCCCTAACCAATATTGGTTAGATACAATTTTAGCATTTGTAAGCGTCTAACCAAAAATGGTTAACTCAAATCGAGCGGGTTAAGTGGGTAGGTAGATGTGAATAATTAATAGTTTATTTTTTTTTACTAAAAACACGCTTTTGGGCTATGATACGATATTCCATCATGGAATGCCAGTGCCTGTCTTCCGGTTCATCATCAGACCTTGAAGCCTAATCGTGGTCAAAGTTCATTCCAAGACTTTTCTAACAAGTCCAAACACAGCTATGATATGATGTTCCATCGTTAAGTTCCAGTTCATATCTTCCGACTCCATCATCAGATCAGTTCGACAGTACCATATTATTGTATTGTCATCAGAACTACATACAGCTGCCAATTTTCATGAAGCTACGATTCTTGGAAGATGGTTAAATTAGTTACCTTAGATTCCATTACATAGTTAGTTACATACCTACAGGTCGACCTAATAAAAGCGTGTTAAAAATCAAATGAATGAATTAATTAGGGATCATCCATTAATCACGTCAGGCACGAAAGGGGGGGGGGGGGAGGGGTTTCGGAAAAAATCACAAGGGGGAGGGGGGTGTAGTGAGATATCTTGTGTCGTCAGCAGCTTGTGGGAAGGACGTGCCAGCGGTGTGGACCGTACTTCTGTACAAAGAAGAATGGTCACGAGCAACCTAATGATCCGAGCAATGATAGTCCAGAGATTCACGCATCCTCAAGCAACGATCGATCGCTAGATCGAGAAAGATTATCTGCGCATTGCGCGAAAATGATGACGCCGAGTGGCTTGCTGAGACCGACGTTGATCTTCAACGAAGCACAGTGTCAACAGCTGATTTACAAGATGCTTATCCACTTGTTTGTGTTAAAGAAAGTCTCGCTAATCCGTGGTCCTAAGACAATCTCCTTTAACTATATCTCTATAAATCACTACCTCTCTTCCACTGACTGGGAACTTCTCTTTGCTCATTGCTCTATAGACGAGACCGTAAATAAATTTTACTCAGTTATAAATAAATCTATCGAGGATTTCGTACCTACGCGAACAACAGCCAATCCGCGCTTCCCAACATGGTTCTCGCCAGCCCTAATAAAAGTAATCAAAGAAATGAACCGATTTCACAAGAAGTGGAAGAAGAACTGTAATCCCCGTGACTATGACACTTTTGCATTACTCCGTCGTAGGCAAAAAATGATGCAAAAACAATGCTTCCGCCAATCTATCGCGGACCACGGCACCCTTTGCCCGGCTGTTCACCCAGGATCGGGTAGCCAATGGTCGTTTCGAGAGCAGTCGCCGTAAGGTCCGCAACCACCCCCGCTCTATAGGAAACAGTACTGCTTCCAGACTCCCCCGACTGTTAGTCAGAGTCAGAGTTGGGGGCTAACGGGCCCATGATGAGTTGGCCACGATGACCCATGTGTACAGGGTCGGTCACACTCACGGGTCAACACCCATCCGACGGCCTCCTCGCATGGGGTGCGAGGCCTGGGTAGGACACTGGGTCAACCAGTCTCCCCTGGGAATCAAACCTCTGGCGCCCCTGGACGGTCTGCGCACCGTGCGGGGTTTGCTCCAATCGGTTGTGCTTTCCGACTAACAGTCGGGGGAGTCTGGGAACTGTATTGTTTCCTATAGAGCGGGGGTGGTTGCGTACCTTATGGCGACTGCTCTGGAATTGACCATTGGCCATCCGATCCCGGGTAAGAGGCGGGCAAAGGACGCCTTGGTCCGCGAAGATTCGGTGCACTCCGTTTCACCGCTTCATAAGGGAGAGGACCGCGCAAGCGACCTCGAACTCGGAACCAATCGAGAGACCGGAGAAATCTGGTCACAATTGGAAGTGAGGGCGCGAGTTCTCGAGCCCGCCGGGTTTACTCCTGGCTTACTCGCGGTAAGGCGTTGGACTCTCACGGGTTGTGACGTAGCTGGACGTAGAATGTACTGTCCAAAGTCTCTACGTTCACTGCAGGGCGATAGAACGACTAATCGTTAAAACGTCCTGTGGTGACGGGCTCGCCCGTTGTAGTTGACACCGCAAGATGTTAGTCAGAGTGCGCAATCGATTAGCTTATGCCGCACGGTGCGCACACCGTCCAGGAGCGGCAGAAGGTTGATTCCCAGGGGAAACTAACCATAAGGCCAGAGTCCTACCCAGGCTCGCACTTTATGCGTGTAGGCCGCCGGACGGGTGTTGACCCGTGAGTGTGACCAACCCTGAACAGAATGGGTCTTCGTGGCCAACTCAGCAAGGGCCCATTAACTCCCTCGTAGTACTACTACAGTGCGACCAATGGCGTTTCGCGATCTGCTTCGCCGAGCGAGATAGCGGTCTGCGCGCATCGTTTGTCTCTTTCTAACGCAAAACAGCCAACGGCCAGGACTTCGAATATTGGAGCGGGAGAGTATCCATGATCGTATCGTATGTATACATGCGTGCGTTATGCGTAATGCGGTATTGTTCCAATAAGCACAGAAAACCAGTAGCATTTGAATTCATTACCTACTTAAATTTCCTTTTATTTTGTTTGTGGACTGTGTGTAAGGGAGTGAAAAATACAACTTGGAAAAAAAAAACAAAAAAAAAGAGTAGTGGCGCTTTTAAGCGACGGAAAGGAACAGAAAAGGGAACAGCAGATAAGGGTAGAAAAATTATAGAAAAGTTACACAAACTGTAGAAATTTAGGAGTCGAAGGTTACGACTCCTATTTATATCTCAATTCAAGTGCGGGTAGTCATTGATATCTTTGAAAATATGAAGTTACTAGCTGCGCCCTGCGGTTTCACCCGCGTGGTGATGGAAAATTGTGATAATGATGATAGAAAACTATATATCTCTATAAATTATAGCCTATGTGTTATTCTGATGTGTAAACTATATTATTGTATAGTTTCATCAAAATCCATTCAGTAGTTTTTGCGTGAAATAGTAACAAACATCCATACATACATTCTTACAAACTTTCCCGTAGTAGGATGATGAAAATTGTGATTTTAAATTTAATATATTTTTTAATAGATAGTATAGACTAAAGACAGCTAAATTTAATGTTTAATTTTTTAAATTTAAATGTTTTATTTTAATGTTATTTTTCAATGTTATTTTAAATAAATTTTAAATTTTAATGTTTAAATTTACCTATTAAATTTAATGTTTTTTTTTCATATGATAGTATAGACTGAAGACAGCATACACATCGTTGGTCGCTGGACAGTCCTCGCTGCAAAAAGACACAGTTTACTGAGACGAGCCTTCTTCGAACCCATCGATCTGCCCAACTTGAAGGTCAGTGTTCTGCATGGACTGGTAAGCAGTACCGGGCTACTAGCAGACCACTGACCCAATCACAAAGTGGGTCGTACAAAAGATCTTATAGATCCAGGTGACATCAAGGGCTGGAAACAAGCCCCCCACTCCGTTTACTATTACTACTACTTATATGATAGTATGCTTCGATTTTTATTTGATTGTAATGTGCCCATCCAATAATGATTGGCTTAACCATTTCTATTGGAAATCAAATATTTTTGGTTTCTAGTTTTCGTTTCGATTTGAGGAAATGGGTGACGAGGGGCCAATTTATTCTAAGCACCAGGGCGTTTGACCACATATCTAAGCCATTAAACACAAATGACACTTTTTACGATATTTTTTATTCGCAGTCATCTAGAAGTTTATGGTATTCATTATCACTGCCGCTGTGTATAGAAGAGACAAAGAGTTTAATTGTTCTTCAGATAATGAAGACCTCTGGTAATTCTTTACTGGTATTAAACAAGAAAAGCTCCTAACTCCAGAACAATTTGTGGCCGGAATGCAAAGCGCGAAACGGAGAGCCATATCCAAGTTTAGGTAAACGTTGCACAGAGTAATGATGTTGTTTCAGGTTTATCTGCAGTCTTGTGAGATGAAACGCGACTGTAAAAATGTACACATTCGTGAACCAAATCGTCCTCTAAATCATTGGGATAATTGTGCGTTAGAGAGACTGGCTTCCACTGTACCAAAGCGAGCGCCCCTTGAAGTTTGCCGCCCCTAGGCCGAGGCCCAGCACTGCCCAGAAACTGCCTATTGACAAATCCAGCAAGCACTGCCCAGAAAGCCGGGTAAATGGGCCCGGCTCACGTCACACTAAAGGGCAGTCGCCCAGCAGAAGACTTCATGGGCCTTGGCCAAGGCCCGTCGACTTAATCACAGTAGCATTATTTGGGTCCTGCTCTGTGGTGGAGTACTGATCAATACCAGGCCCAGGGTTGTAAATGGGCTGACTGCCCAGGGCGGCACTCTCTAGGGGGCGGCAAAATATGTTATTTTTTTTATTTAAAGGTGGGCATTTTTATCCAAAAAAATGTATTTTTCCTTCTTGGTAATAAATCAATTTATTTGTAAGCGAATGAAGCAGAAGATTCCATTGTTTTTAATTTTTGCGTGTGACTGCACTGCCCCGCCGGGCGCCGGCCCGCCGCCCCCCACTCCCAGGAATGCAAGCCTGGGGCTAGTAACGTTGGGCTCGGGCGGGGTAGCGGCGCACTAAGTAGCACTAAGAATCTTCTTGGCCCATTTCTCTTCTTAATATACATAAATGATTTACCCTTTCACATAAGGAATAATCACGAAATTGTATTGTTTGCTGATGATACTTCTTTGACGTTTAAATTTAGTCGAAAATTGTACAATTATGACGAAGTTAACAATGCACTCTCAAAAGTTGTCCATTGGTTTAATGTAAATAACCTAAGGTAAGAGCACCAGTAGATGACCATTTAAGGGCCAGAATTTAGAATTTTTAATGCTTACCCTTTATTTTTATCTGAATTCATTGAGTGAATATTTAGATATGTTTGCTGATGTGTGTTTATTAAACACACATACTTTTTTTGCTTGTACAGTTATGCAAAAAAATAATAAAAAATAAATACTTGTTCAAAAAAAATTGTTAGTAATTGACCATCTAAAAAATACAAAAATCTAGTAGAAGACCATATTTTGTATCAGTACTTGACCATCTAGATAGTTAAGTTTAAATGGGGTTTAAGTTGTTAAATAAGAGGCAAATTTATTAATAGAATAGAATAGAATAGAATAGAATAGAATAACTTTATTGTGCTATAAAAACATAACCTAATGAATATTACGCTGGTTTTATAAAAAAGACAATTTATGCACAAATGGCGGACTTATCGCTATAGCGATATCTTACAGTCAACCATTTATACTTAGTGTTTTATTTCAAACAGAGCATATGAAGAAAGAACAGAGCATATTAGAAGTTACATAAAGAAATGTATCTCTGGAACATCGAAGACATCCCTCGTTGAGCTGATCTTTTTTGGCTCAGCTTTTAAAGCAATTACTAGGTACTGCTTCCCACGGGTAGTCAAGCTCGTCTTTACGTTCTGGCCATTTCCACAATCGACCATTCACTTCCATGGATGAGATTGTAGCGCTTTTAGTACTTTTCCGGGGTAAAATTTATTTTCGTACTGAAATATGACAAATTCACCACCAACTCTTTGAGGGGGCTTCAGAACCGCAACGTTAGATTCTTGGTAATGGTCAGGCTCAGTTTCCGACTCCTTTACACTTTCTCCTAGAGAATCCTCAGCATCTGAGTCAGAACTTGAACAGAAGTGGAGATTTTTGTTCAGCCACTTTATTTTTGCAATCTTTATTTTTTCTAGAGCCTTGACACGCTTTAATGACTCTTTTTCTTCTTTCTTTCGTTGTTTTTCAGCAGCTTTTTCTACTTTTATCCGTTCAAGATCTTCTTTTTGCTTCAACTTCCTTTGTAAATATTCCTGGTAACTTTTACCCAAAACAATAGAAGGCATTCTTTCTTTTGAACGTGGTTTAGGTGTGTCCCTTTTGATACTAGTTTTGTAAAAGAAATGCTTCTTAAATGGACTTGATACATTAGCAGGTGCAGGATCGGAAGAAGTTCCAGCAATACCGTTGACACCGGAATTTAATTCGTCAGCAACAGCGTTGATTGATGGTTCTGGTATCGTTTCTAGCAGACCGTCAGGAACTAAGCTGATTGCTCCAGTACAGTTTCAAGCAGATTGCCACCGACACTAATGGCTGACGGTCTCGACAGCAACTCAAGCAGATTCTTTGCAGTGATGACTGACGGAAGTCATCTAAGTACAAAATAAAAAAATAGCTTTTAGTGGCAGGTTATAACTGACACTAGAGGTGGTCAACTACTAAAAAGAAGTCCGCTACAATTTATTGAATAGTTGACCGCCCCGGTCAATTATTAGAAAATCAAGATAAATTTGAGTCAGTAGTGGACCACCCTGCCTGTCAGCTCCACGTGAATATTTTCATATTTTAAAATACCACTTTACCCAAACAAATCCTTAACAAATAACAAAATAAAAACACTTACCATCAACAATGTTATTAGTCGCTATTAATCGCTCTCAAATCTATCACAATCCTTATGGAAATCAGCAAGAAAAACCCAGATAAACAGCTTACGGCGCGTCACTCTACAAACAACTGACCGCCATTTTGAATATTAACTAGTAGCAGACGCGCAGTTTGCACTGATAGATGGACAGATGGCAGCACTTATTAGTTAACATGGAATCAATTTAAAAATATGTCCCAAATTCTTATTTTATCAACTTTAGTGTGAAATGGTCAACTACAGGTACATGGTCAATTACCGGTGTTCTTACCTTACTATTAAATGAAAGAAAAACCAAAGTGATTAAATTTTCTACACCTAATGTTAAGCAGGTACAAACCAATGTAGAAATAAATGGAACTAGACTGGAGCCTGTTGCTTCAACTGTGTTTCTAGGGATAACAATTGACTCCAAATTACAATGGGGCCCACAAATTGAGAAAATGTCATGAAAACTTAGCTCTGCGGCATACGCAGTTAAAACAATAAGGCGGCTGACTGATGTAGATACAGCAAGAATTGTATACTTTAGTTACTTTCACAGCATTATGTTCTATGGGATTCTTCTCTGGGGAAGCTGTGCGGACATCAATAACATCTTTATACTACAGAAACGTGCTGTAAGAGCTATATATAAACTTGGTCCTCGAGTTTCACTTAGAGAAAAATTCAAAGAGATAGATATTCTTACTGTTGCATCACAATATATATACGAAAATCTGTTGTATGTCCACAAGAATATTGACAAGTTTAAAATAAAAAGCGACACTCATAATTTTAATACTAGACATAAGCATAACCTTGTTGTACGTGCTACTCGTCTCCACAAAATAAGCAATTCTTTTTTGGGACAATGTATACGCTTCTATAACAAACTTCCCCATACTATTAGAGAACTATCTGTAAATAAGTTTAAAGCTACCATCAAAGCAAAATTGTATAAAAAAGCATACTATACAATATCTGATTATGTAAATGACAAAACGGCTTGGGAGTAAGGCTTGGACGCATCATAAGAACATAAATTAAAAATAATATTTAATTGTGTCTATATGAATAAAGAACATTTTGATTTTGATTTTGATTTGACTACCTGTCACACACTGTACAGCAGAAAGGGGATTTTCTGTCTTATCAAGAGTCAAACATGCTAAAAGGTCAACTCTTTTTGAGAGTAAATTGAAAGCGTTGATGTTACTGTGCTGGACATTACAATGAACACAATGCTGGACATTACAATGGACATTACAATGAACACGAACTTTTCCGATGTTATAAATAATTTTGCAAAAATGAAGGCTAAAAAAACTATTACTGTAGACTGAGTTTTATGTTGTTAATTACATTGACATTTAAATGATCTTGCTTCAAAAACATTACGTAAATAAATAATAAATAAATAAACTTTATTAGGTTATACATTACATTTTATTGGTAAAAAAATGATATGTTACGATCGTCATCTGAGTTAACAAACATTTTGTGTTGTATATTTCTGCTTGTGTTATTAATAATAATAAACATAATAATATTATTATTATTATTAAACAAGACATGTAACTTAATTATTATTTAGCCTGTAACTAAATTATTATTTATTATTATTATCGTTTTTAAACCTGTAACTAAACTAAACGCTGTTTTACTATCCATATTATTATGTTCTCATGGTTGTGCATATTTTTCGAATTAAATACTGTTAAAGACTAAAATAATGCTAAAAATAGCAGAAGTTGGTGACAGCCGACAATGTAACTTGCTAACTTGCTTAAGCTAATATTATGTATGGGGGAGGGGGCGCCGAGCTGAGTATAGCCCAGGGTCCTAAAAACCTAGCCCCGGGCCTGATCAATACTCGACTATACTCGTAGATTCGGATTAGACTATAGAGCGGCCGACCCACCTAACTATACCTAGTACCTACCACCTGTTTATGTGGTAGTAGTAATTGTTGTACCTTTTACTTTTTGAGGAGCCATTCTCAGAGCACCTAGACTTTATTATTTAGAGTCTAATATCAACTGTTCATTTGATTTTGGAACGCATACAAAGTTGATTTTGAACGCGTCCGCAGTGTGTGTAATGTGTCTGACAGGGGAATTACCGTCGCGTCTAGAAAAATTCCTCCCCACAGACCGAAGGGCACGGGGCTACACGAGCGGAGCCGAATATACCCAAACGGCCGAACGTCAGGCCGTTTGGGTATATTCCGTCAGGCCGTTTGGTAAATCCGGTCGGCATTTATGTGGCTGACTAGGTGTGCTAGTAAGGATTTCGACACACTGATTCGACGTACGCAACGTACGCAATGAATGATGACATCTGGCCCTTGTATTTCAATGAAAGCAAACACACTTATCCTACGCAACGTTGCGTGGGATAAGGTGTCTGCTTTCATTTAAATTCAAGGGTTAGATGTCATCATTTTTCTGCGTACGTTGCGTACGTGGCCCAGTGTGTCGGACCCCTAATTCGCGTTGGATTTCTTTGTTACTAATCTTTACAACCTCGAGACACAAAAATGTGCAGGTTCTGCCAAGGGGCAGAGGAAACTCCACTGCACCTCATATGCGAGTGTGGCCCGCTGATGCGTAAAAGATACACCCACTTGGGTCGTCATTACCTCCAACCTGAGGAGGTAAAACAATCTGGCGCCAAAAGCCTGTTGCGGTTCTTTAATGACACGAGGCTTAGCGCAGAACTATAGTAGGTGGCGAACACAATGGTCTCAGCAATGGTCTCAGTGTTTGCGCAGAAAAGCCCCACACAACAAATAAAAAAATAATACTCTTTAACTTGTCACTATAATTATTAGTTGATGAGGTAATACGTAGATTCTTTTGCGGAATGGAAAGCTCGACGTGTAAAACTGAAGCAAAATTAAAGAGTAACATTTGCTGAGACCTAAGGATTGAAGGTGAGTGTATAGTCTGGCTCGTTACACTGGTTGTGTATATAGTCTCTGTTAATGGCACACGTAAAGAAAAGTTATTAGAAAAAAGGGTAATAAAGAGTGCACATTTATTTAAGGCATCTTATTTCCCGGTCATAAAAAGTACCTAGGTATTTTGTTATGTGAGTAGAAAAGTTTCCCACCCAGTATTTTGTCTTGTGAGTTTTTTTTCAATCAATCAGGGGCGAAATTGCTAGTTTGGTCCAGACCTGATTATTAGTGCATCACCATCACCTAAAAGTTATTCACAGTGTATTAAAAGGTTTCGTCGTGTTCTGTGTAATAAATTCACAGTTCTACCTAATTACTAATGCATAGAGTAAAATCCATGAAAAAATGCCATTAAGTCATTATTTACCGATTAGTTACAATCATTTACTTTACATTTCGTCTTTACAAAAGGAGAAATTCCCGCGAACAAAACAATATAAGTATAAACAAAAACGCCGAGTCTCAGCAGCCTCGAATCTAATTCACACAAAGTGAAATCATTGTCGAAAATTTTCAATCGTGTTTTATATGCGTCTCGAAACAAGACTGAAATGAGGGTCATTGTAAACCAAATAAAAACTTGCACAAAATGCCACCGATCAAGAACTATATGAGATTTTTATCTGTACTGGTTTATGTTTTTTTTGTAATCGGAAAGTCATTAAAACGCCGCTGAGGGACGCCATGCGCCATCTATCAGAATTCTGCGATACTATTTCGAAGTACCGCAGTTGTAGTGCGATGGAGTTCCGGTAGATGGTGCTACGAGGGTTCAAAACCGCTAGTTTTTAAAAAATAAAATAAATTACAAAATTATATTTACTCACTTTTTCGCTAATTTATACATTCGCGTTTCGTTCGTATCGCTCGAAACCAAAAGCTCCATTTCGCTAAGATTTTCCATGCTGGAAAAAATCACCACTGCACTTGTCGTGTTATCAATTGAACCATTGATTATACAGTGTATAAGTATACACTTGATTATACAACGTATAATTATGTAATCAATGCTTGAAAGTAACGATTTTGCTTTATTTTTATGGAGAGAAAATACCGTATTGTACATATACGCGTCTCAAAAGAAGACTCTGAAATGAGGGTCATTGTAAACCAATTAAAAAGGCACAAAATGCCGCCGTGTAGGATTATATGAGTGTGTTTATGGGGACCGGTTTATGTTTCTATTTGTAATCCAAAAATTGTTGAACTGCCGCTGAGGGACGCCATACGCTATCTATCACAATTTGGCGATACTATTTCGGAGTGCCTCAGTGTAGTGCGATCGAGTTCCGGTAAACGGCGCTGGTTCAAAACCGCGAGTTTTCAAAAAGCGAAATAAATGTAGAAATTATTATTTACTCACATTTTCACGAATCTATACGTTCGTGTTTCGTTCGTATCGCTCGACACCAAACGCTCCATTTTGCTTCGATTTTTCACGCTGCAAAAACCACCACCGCACTTATCGTGATATTCGTTCAATGCGACGATATTACGCTTTCTTATGGAGCCATAAGACCACATCTCCATAATAGAGCGTACGAACAGTCGTCTGGGCTATGCATTTCACCATTTTCAATTATCACTTTTCCGAAAACATAACCTCAAACGAGTTCACTTTCGTTTGTTTTTCTTATCAAAAATCACACGTATTTCGGCTATTCGCGGTTTTCTGACGCAAAACGCGAAACGCCAAGCGTAATTTCGTACTAAACGTGGAATAAGAGCAAGAAACAGAATGACATTTCGATTTCCCTGCGAGGGGATGGTGACGTTTTAAAGAGAGGAAAGGGAAGCAGAGGAAATCGATTAAGAAGTGTGGCATTTTGATGAAAGATGGCTTTGTAGAACACATTGAATTTAATAGATAAAATAAAGAAACGATTTAAATTTGTTTATCGTTTCGTTGATAGTTATTGTAACATGAATAGAGAAATACAATTAACATTAAAATTAAATATCATATATTGCGGCTATTACGTCATAGGTGGCAGTAGTATGCTAATTAGATGAACGTCAACAAGTATTATAATAATGTCTTTAATAGGAAATGTATCGATCGTGTAAAATAATATTAATATGGAAAAAATACGAGAAAGAAATATAATCTTTATCGAATAGCGCCAGAACAGCCCCTAGCATCAACAAGCTCAAGGATAACTTTAACCAAAACCTCCTACCCCTCCTTCTCGCATCCTTTTCCTTACTTCTTCTCCTTCCTTTTCTCTGCGTCTTTATAATTTGTTTTTCTTTTCTATAGGTAAATATTTTTTTCTACTTCTATGTTAGACATAGCTAATAGACATTGTCGCAAGGCAACAAGCTCACCTTTTTATTAAAAATAAAGAATTTTATTATTAATAATCTGAAGATAGGTAACTAACGATTCCGTATAAGATACTTATCATTCAAATCTACCCCATAAAGGCTTTTTATTTTGTTTACTTACCTTAGTCATGGTTTGGTGAAGCAGTATTTTACAGATTTGTAAAACCGTGTGTATAAGTTTGTTTGTTTTTTGTGTGTTATAAGTCCGAGTTCGTAAATGCATCTTCAGGAGTACTCCAAGGTTGTCATCTTAAGTCTCTGCTGCATAATATTTAATTTAACGATCTTGAATCTGGTTTAGTATTGTCATGTAAGTTCATTTCGAGTTGACGCGACTAAAAATTTTGATATTTTTGCAATGCCACGCGCCCGCGCGCTTTCGATATATACATAAAGATGTATAGGTATACCGCGGCGACAAGGGAATACGTCCCACCGTTGGCAGTGGCCAATTACGAATGACTGTTTCGACTTCGCGCGTCGTCTAATATAGTCGATTTGGCTTTTCAATTATAATATAATAAATTATCAAATGAATAGTTTTTTATAAAGTAAAAAATAGATTACAATAATAAAATAACTTAAGATCACTGTGTTAGTTTTTATATCACTCAAAAGTATCTTTAATAAATAGAAAAAAAATAATGTTTGGCCATAACATTTCTGCAAATTACGTAATTTCAAACATTTTTTTCTTATATTTTTTTGTATGGAAGTTCCAAAAACTGTCTTGGTACCTAGGTACTATGCAAATAGACCATACGCTGGTGTAAATAGCATTTATTAATATTGAAAATCATCTCTAGGGTTTTCAAAAACTGAAGGCAAATCTTGCTCGTTTTTATTTTTTTGGAAAACAGTAACAGAATAAATATAATTTACAATTAATACCAATTTCGTTTTGGCGAAATGATAGCTTAAGGACCGGGTTTTTAAAATAATAATTGTATTAAAATTCTTTTTCATGTTCTCACAACCAGGCCACAAAATTATGCTTCATATAGCTTTTGGCCGCCACGGCCGGCAAGGCCTCTAGAAATTTTCTTCTTCATACATAGGTAGGTAGTATGATCATAGATCGGTTGCAAAATTCTAAATGTTTGACCTTGTGTTTCTAAATGTAACATTGTAAATTTCACCCGAAGCGTTCACATAATCAACTGCGATTATTCAGATCCAGATACAGATTATTTTTTTCCAAAAAAATGTTGATCATTATTTAAGCATTATTTTAAACATTCCTAACTAAGCAACGCCTCTGCTAAGGACGGCTTATATTTGTGTATTAAGTTGTCGATTTTCCTTATGATGAATTCATTTTATTTTTATTATTGATAAATAGTTTATTTAAATAAAACAAAAATAAAATGAATTCATCATAACGAAAATCGACAACTTATATGTTGTAGGTTCCTACCTATATACATACATACATATAAAAATAAATTGAGATTTTTTTAATGGTAGAATATTGTTAATAAATATCATTAAACATATAGTTCAATAGATACATTCATAAATTTCAATTTCACATCAAGGCAACAATAAATAATACAGAAACCGAAAACCAACTAACAATGCACTCAACTTTTTGCTCTAGATCTGACGTCTGCAATTGTCAAACCATTGAAAGGACTAGGGAATTTAAGTGTCTGGGTGTCACTATGGATGCAACATTGACATGGAAGCAACATGTAAGCAACCTAGCCACAAGAACAAGGAAACTCGCCTACGTGTTTAGAGAGCTTCGAAATATTCTACCAAAGCCCCTTCTCAAAACTGTGTATATGGCGTTGTGCCAAAGCCTGTGGTCCTATGGCACAATCGCATGGGGTGGTTGCACCACACAAGTGCTCCTTCCTTTGATCAATGCGCAGAAGCTGATTCTAAAGGTCATCATTAAAAAAACCCCTAGATACCCCTCAGCGAAACTCTTTACAGAATATGGAGTACTTGATGTGAGGCAATTATTCATAAAACAATTACTAATTGAGTTTCACAGAATCAAGCATCAGCAGACAAGAAGCCAACAAATTAAAAACACAAGGCAAGCTACTAGGTCAAATTATAATATTCCGATTGTAAAGTCCTCATTTGCCCAAAGGCATTTTTACTTCCTTGCGCCGAGATTTTATAATAATTTAAATGAGAGTTATAAGAATGCAAACAACTTAAATTCATTCAAAATACTTAAAAAGAAGTACCTGCTTGAAAGGGGTCCAATGTATGCTGAGTCTCAATTGCTCTCGCTAATAATTTAAGTTGTTTTATTAAATTATATATTACTAACTAATATCAAATCTCGTGTATTATTTGCTATGTATATATATGTGTAGGTATGTATATATATATATTTATGTATGTGTGTATGTATGTGTATGTATATATGTATATATTCTTATGTATTATGCAATGCAACTTAAGTTCATTATCAAGAGTCAGCTCGTCGATACAATTAAACAAAAATCAGCATCCCTAGATACGGGTCTCTGACCTAGTTAGGAATGCGGATAAACATTTTCACCATAGGATGTGCTCAATCTCTCCCAACTCAACCATATTATGTAAATGGTGTTTATATGACATATTATATGAAGTTATTGTAAATTAATAAAATAAAATAAAAATAAATACACTTTAGTGCTGTCATCTACAGTAGGCGAACCGTACACTTCAGGCTATTATAACGATATGGATCGTTCTTTTAGCGGTGAGGTGATTACGTAGACAGAGTATACTAACTAGCTGCTGAGTTGGCCACGAGATCCATTCTGTTCAGGGTTGGTCACACTCACGGGTCAACACCCATCCGACGGCCTCCACGCATGAAGTGTGAGCCTGGGTAGGACTCTGGCATTAGGGCTAGTTTCCCCTAGGAATCAATCTTCTGGCGCTCCTGGACGGTCTGCGCACCGTGCGGCGTAAGCCAATCGACTGTGCACTCTGACTAACAGTCGGGGGAGTCTGAACGCAGTACTGTTTCCTATATAGCGGGGGTGGTCGCGGACCTTACGGCGACTGCTCTTGAAACGACCATCGGCTATCCGATCCTGGGTGAACAGCCGGGCAAAGGATGCCAACAGTCGATTGACAGACAGTCGGCTTGCGGTCGACTGACGCCGCACGGTGCGCACACCACCCAGTAGCACCCGGTCCCGAGGGCAATCCCCCAGGGGAACTGATCTATTAGCCGAAGCCTGAGACACAGAGTCCTTTCCGGGGTAGACACTCATTCGATGAGGCCACTGGATAGGAGCTGCACCGTGAGTTAAGCTGACACCAAAAACGAGATATAGGTCCTAGTGGCCCAACTACATAGATACCATTAGCTACCACACTTAAATAAAGATGACATTTACATACAGTTGGGCGGTGTCGACTACAATGGGCGAACCCGTCACCCCCAGGCTGGTTTAACGATAGGTGATCGTTCTTTTAGCCGTGGATGAGCGTAGAATACTTTGCGACGGCACAAACCTACCGTCCAGCAAAGCCACGAACCAGCCAGAGACCAACGCCTGAGGCACTAGGAAGCTAACTCCATGGAGTTACCTCGCGTCCTGGCTACCAGTTTTGGTAGGATATCTCCGTCTGGAATTAACCTTCAGGATACCTCCCTCCTCCCGACTGGTTACGGGACCGAAATCGCTTACGCGACATCTACCAGCCGTAATTCAGCGGTGATTCCGTTTGAATCTATCGTGGATTAAAGGCATCGTTTGCCCGGATCTGAATTCAGGATCAGATAGCCTAATGGTCATTTCAAGAGTGTTTGACGACAGTTCAACATCCACCCCCGCTGCTCAGGAGACAGTATATTTCTATAGTTTCCAGACTCCTTCAGCAATTAGTCAGAGTGCACATCCGATTGGCATCGCCGAACGGTGCGCAGACCGTCCAGTAGCGCCGGGATGCAATCCCACCAGGAGAACCCGGTCCACCAGCCGTGAGGCCTGAGACGCGAGAGTCTTACCTGGGGTAGCTATCCGCACGAGGCGGTTTCTGAATAGGAGCTGAATCGTGAGTTGAGCCGATCGAGAACAAAATGGATATTATGGCTTAAGCTGCAAGAAACCATTCGCTACATTTACATACAGTGTGAATTAGTAATAGATTTAAAGGGTAAATTAAAAATTTAGGGTAAATTATTATTTTATAGGGTCTCCGTTTGATATCTGCCCAGGTCGATTAGACAATTTAGGTATTTTTTACAGTGTTCATCTTCGCGTTGTCCTGTTTTTTCAGTTAATTCAAAATTCCCAATTTGCCGTTAAACATTCGAAGCTCGAACGAGCGACACAACGCAATTAAGATTTAAATTTCGAACTTGCGTCGCAGCTTATTTAAAAATCCAATCGCAAACGCGCGACGCCGCAAATTTAAATATTTGATTCCCCCATACATTTATATGGCGAAGTTTAAATATATATTTATTTCAGCCTGTATATACGATATTTTAACAAAAAATTCACAATGTGATTACTGCCCAACAAGGCATCTGTGTAACAAAGTTCAAGTCTCCAGGTCCTATTTTTAAAGGATGATGTATGACTAGCGCGCCCCCTGGTGGACAGATTCCAACCACAATATTTTCAACTCTTGCCATGACCAAAAAATGCCTGCATACCGAATTTCAGCTCAATCAGATTAAGTGTTTGGTCTCTATCGTAGATGAATACTAGTTTGTTTTGATTTGTTTGTTTGTGTTTACTCTTTACTGTGAAATTTCACAATTTCACTCTTCCAACCAACCATACTATGAAATGTTTATGTGAAAGTGTGTGTCTTGTTATTGCATTCGATTGTCAGAATCGAAATGCAATTCAAATTTATCAGTTAATTTTATCTTAACCCCTCAAATGTGAGGCGTCCCTTAAGGGATGCCTTGGCAAAATGTATACAAAATGTATATAAATTTATATAAATATAAATATAAATGTAAATGTGCGCCGCTTTATAGTAATCCGCTCTATAGTAATGCTATAGCTCTATAGTAAACCCCGCTCTATGTAAATGTAAATGTAAATGTAAATATAAATTTATATACATTTTGCCGTAGGCAACCCGAGCTAACCGCCATTCATTTGAGGGGTTAACGGAAAATGGTAACCCAGCCGGGAATCGATCCGGAAATCTTAGTCCGGGAAGTAAGGTCAGGTGACTTAACCACTATGCCACACAGCCACGCAAAAAGACTTCAATCTGGAAATGGTCGTCATCGTCTCAGGTGGGCTCATTTCCATCTTCATTTCGATTTTTAGCGCAATCACAATACTTTCCCTCCTGGTCGGTTGGTAAGCAGGGAAAGTACAATTGCGCCCGTCGACGTACACTTCGCACGATTTACACGCCAGTGGTGCCTAATAAGAAATGGCGTCATCGTGCTAGTGGCAAGTTTAAATGCTGCTGCCGAAGGTACACAGGTAACACGAGAGGGCAGTGTTAGTGTGGTTAGTTTAATGGAGTTTGCCGGCAGGTGGCGTGGGTGGGTGCAGCGGCGGGCGTTCGGTTAATTAGTACGCGGCGAGCCCGCTTTAATTGACGGTGAGTGCACGGCGCTGCCGGCTTTCCAAGGCTAACTGCGGACATAAATATATTATCTTGTTTGACTAAATTACTGTCTCCGGCTGAACACTGAGACGGTTTTGACGACGGTAATCGCCTTAAAGCAATTTACGATTTCACTAAACATTTTATAAATTATATGGGAAATGAAATTATTCATTTATGGATTTCAATCGACAATGTTATGGAGATACATAATTTGCACAATATTGGGTACAACCATTAATTATAATATATAATATTAGATTGCTCAGCTCCATAGGACATTTCGGCAAACCTTTTTTGACGGCGAAATGCAGGTGGCGCTGTTAGCGTTGATGGCGAAAGTAATAGCATTTTTTGGCCATGTATAGCATTTGACGGTGTAATAGCATTTGACGAAAGTAATAGCATTTGAAGGTGAATGTTTTTTTATAAAGCAGCGATTGATTATAAAAAAAACACAATTTAACCAGCGAAAACAATAATAGCATTCAATGATTAGTATCAGAGAGTGGACCGGGATCACTAGTGCGGAACAGCTCTTCCGGATGGCGCAAAACTGAAAAAAGTTTTCAGACCTAACGGCCAACCTCCAGTAATGGAGAGGCACTTCAAGAAGAATAATTAGTGCCATCTATCGCATTTTTTATATATGACAGTATTCCATCAACATATAGCATTCTATCTAGCTAGATAGACTAATGAGTCTATCTGAACATTAAAGTGCGTAATTATTACGTATTGCAACCTGTATAGGTAATAAAAAATTGACGTCGTTATCTACATAATATTAAAATAATAAGATTGTATCGTTTTATTCAGTATAGGCGTGTTTAGAGTCTATAGTGCGCCTTAATGTTATACCTCAAATGTTGCCATAATAAACATAATAATCAATTTTAGGAACAACGAGTGGTTGCGTTTCGTAGTAAAATACTGGTTTCCATATCGTAGTATGTCTTTGAGCTATCTAATGCACTTTATAATCAATGGTACAAACATTGATTATATAGTTGTAATGTACAACCTAAGTTGCTAACACAGCAATGGCATTTAGAGACGAAGAATATTTCAAAGCGTTTTTATTTCTATTTTTGCGACTAATTTCATTTTAAGATTAATTTCAGGTTGTAACTCCAGCAGAAATTTAGAATATAAGAGGCCAGGAGCCTTTGTGCGAATTTCTTTCTTAGCCTATATATCACAAAATTTAAACCTTATTCAGGACTCGTAGTTTCGTTTTTGTTGGCTGCGTACTTGGTCATTCCTATGTTTATGAAAATGAACGAGCACTTGAAAATGAAATGAACGACTTATGAAAGTCGATTATCGTTTATGAAAATGAACGATTAACGAATATTTGTCTTATTTATGTACCAAATATTTACCGTTAACCGGTTGCTTTTTTATCAGCTTTAAAACAGGACAATAAAAGTTTCTGAGCCTAAAGAAGAGTATCAAAATCTGATTTACTACAGGCACCCCCAACTAGTTATCCCGTGAACCAAAAAGTCAATTCAAACCCAACAAATGTAATAACAAACGAAGTTAGAAATCATAGCTCTTATTATTTTAATAATATTAATATAAAGATATAATTTTTTAATTGGGTATAAAGGTTTCAATATGTAATAATTACGAATTGTAAAGTTCAAATAGACTAATAGATGACATTCTAATCTCTCCGTATTATTTCTTTGATGTAAACAGTTATATGTAAAGAAATGTGATAGATGGTACTAACAATCGAATGTTATTATTGTTATCGTTGGTTACATTATTGGGTTGTTATAATCAAGCGGTGCTTTTAAAAAAAACATTCATTATCATTAATATTATAGCTGGCCAAAAAAATTGGTCGTCAATGCTATCAACGCCACCTCCATTTCACCGCCCCCATAAGGGTTGCTACATTATTATTTGGAGTTGAACAATCTAATACCGGTATTTATTAGGATTTTCTACCAGCTCTACATAGTTGATTTTTAACGTCACCCGACTATATTTACCACGCTGCAGCGCTGATTCCGAAACTGCAATAATCTTTTGTCGGACACAATAAATAAGAGAGATATAGGCATTGAAAGAAATGAACACCTACATTTCGGTAGGTTAAGTTAGTTTTTTTAAACAATTCATAAACACCTACATGTCAATAGGTTATTAATATCAAAAAAAAAAACAAAAATAACGACAGGATTTTCTATCATATAGGCAATAGCATTAAAATGATCGAATTTAGTAGTGTGTATGTTTTCTTTAATATGCGAGGTAACAATATCTAATAAATTCCCTAATACCATATACCTACTATAATCAATGCTAATACCCTATCTATATAACAATGATATCCTCCTGATAGACTCCTGATGGACTAGTGTCCACCCTAGAACGGGCTAGTCCCAGTTGGGTGACAGAATCAAATAAGCAAAAGGTTAAGGTTTTGCCATTCGTTTTCTGTTACTTTTGTAAGCAAAAACGATGTTTTATAGTAATTATTTCTCAAATAAATAAAATAAAAATATTATCATTTTAATACCTCTTAGACTCCTCTTTACGTTGTCGCTGCTTGGTCGAATGAATCAGGGAGCGATATTGTTTAATGTCCACGGACACTTTGGCGTCTCTTTCTTTGACATTTAGATTTTTGGTAGAATGGTCTTCGTTTAGGGTAAACCGCACTGACGATTCCCTTTGAAGCTTGCTTTCTGTCATTATGTGTTAACACTTAGCACTTCTTTACGCCACTCGCTTTACTCGATGCACTAGCCAGTCTGCTCGACACGAAATTCCACTCTCATTTACATCCTTATACAAAAAATTAAGTCAAAGGGACGTAAACAAGTCAAACACGTTTTGGCTGTCGAAAATCGGAGCCGTTTTGGCGTCCATGGACACCATGTGACTCATGTGATGTTTAACCCTTTAATAGTGTTGTAAAAATTGCCGCTGGGTTCATATTTTTAAATATTTACATTATAAGGGCGGTGGAGGGGGGGGGGGGGGGGTGACACATACCCATAAGCCAAAACAACACATCGCATAACAAAAATAAAAGCCGAAACCAAAAATATATTAACCCCCCACCCCCCCCCCCCTTTATTATGCAAATAATATTATGCAAAAATAAACGTTATAAAAATATGAATACAGAGGCAATTTGACAACACTATTAAAGGAGTCACGGATTATTTTTTTATGTTAGTTATCCATATATATCAATGAATCTATACAGTTATCCATATATATATGAAATCTGCAAATTTGTGATGAATACGAGCAATATTACAAAAAACAACGTAGAACACAGCTACAATATGAGAGATCAACATGACTTCCAGGCACCCAAGCCAAATTTACTTTATTTAAATAAATTAATAGTTTAAAAAAAACACTAAAAACACGCTTTTGGGCTATGATACGATATTCACATACACACGGCTATGATACGATATTCCATCATGGAATGCCGGTGCCTATATTCCGGCTTCAACGTCAGACCTTGAAACCTAATCGTGGTCAAAGTTCATTTCAAAACTTTTCTAACAAGTCCAAACACAGCTATGATACGATGTTCCATCATGAAGTTCCAGTTCATATCTTCCGAATCCATTATCAGATCAGTTCGACAGTACCATATTATTGTATTGTCATCAGAACTACATACAGCTGCTAATTTTCATGACGCTACGATCCTTGGAAGATGGTTAAATTAGTTACCTTAGATTCCATTACATAGTTAGTTACATACAGGTCGACCTAATAAAAGCGTGTTAAAAAAGATCTTTATACAACTCAATAAAAATATATAACCACCTACCTACAAATATTAAAGAGCAAAAGGGAAAAGGGTATGCCACAGCACCGAAGAAAAGGCTTTTCGAAAAAAAAAACTTTTACACATTACTTGAATATTTTTCCTAATATAATATTGAGGGCATGTATAAAATAATACAAAGATTTTAAATTAAAAACATTTTATATTGTATATATATATATATATATATATATATATATATATATATATATATATATATATATATATATATATATATATATATATATATATATATATATATATATACATATATATATATATATATATATATATATATATATATATATTTGATTGGTTTTTCGTAAAATCTTTTTTTAAAGAATTCGTTTAAAGGATGACACTTTGATGAAAAAATTAAAATAATAAAAGCCACTTACATAGCTGGAAGGTTTTCCCGGACTGGACTTATTTTTTATTCTAAAGCAATCTCTTCTTGAAAGAAAATACCCTGCTCCTCTATTGGATAAACATATTCTAAACTCTGAAGTAAAATATATACCAAAACCTAAAATTTCTTCAAATAAAAATAATAATAATATTAAAATCTTTCTTAGCACCACTTATTTTCCTGGTGCTGAGAAACTGCGAGATATATTATCTGATTTATTCCCCATCATTTCTAATGATGCATCCACTAAGGATCTCTTAGATTCACCGCCAATTTTATCTTTCCGCAAACCACCTAATATTAGATCAATATTAAACAAAACAAAAAATACTCAAAATTTCTCTATTGGTAATAATACTTTTGGCTTTCAACCTTGTGGTCGTCCACGTTGTAAAACTTGTCCTCTGTTAGATCTAAGTCCTTTTTTTACCAGTCCAAATACTACTAATAGTTACAGGGTTCCCTTTCATTGCAGTTGTATTTCAAAAAATATAGTATATCAACTTCTGTGCAGGACTTGTGATGCCTTATATCGGTGAAACAACAACACCACTTAATATTAGACTAAATAATCATAGGGCTAGTGTAGGAAATGAAAGCCAACTCCCAATATCTTTGCATGCCAGGGCACATAATTTATCTTTTGATCAATGTTTTAAAGTTAAAATAATAAAATGCCTTGGTGATAATGCAAAAGAAAGGGACGTCAAATCTTGGGAATTGGCTTAATATTTATATTTTAGGCGCTTGCAAAGGTTCCGGTCTCAATAGGCAAAATTAATAAGGTTTATCATATTATCATAATCATCAAATGCTTTTTATTTTAATTTATAATCATTCATTTAAAATAACGTTTTGCACGGTTGGTTATGGTACCTTAACTAAATCGTGTAAAATATTATTAATCCATTTCTTTTTGTTCGATTCCTTGAATTTAAATTTTCAACGAATTGTTCGATTTCAGAAATGTCACATATCTTGACGACGGCTGAGCCGAAATATTGATATACATTTTATAAAAATCATTAATATTTAAGAAACACTAATCGCCTATTATTTTCCAGCATTCATTCTCGTCTTTCGCATTGTTGTGTTGCCGCTGTAGGAGACGGTAGGAAGCCAGTTTGATCGGGTTCCAATACCACAGCAGGAAACACTTAGCAAACACTGAAAGAAGAGAAGAAAAAGGCGTGGAGTCACTCCTGGTCGCCACAGACCAGATAAGTGCCCTTTCATTATTTTATCCTTTCATTTATTTAGTAATAAACATAATTTCAATTTGAAAAATATATATATATATATATATATATATATATATATATATATATATATATATATATATATATATATATATATATATATATATATATATATATATATATATATATATATATATATATATATATATATATATATATATATATATATATATATATATATATATATATATATATATATATATATATATATATATATATATATATATATATATATATATATATATATATATATATATATATATATATATATATATATATATATATATATATATATATATATATTACAGGTAAGCCAGTGAAATAATATTGTAAATTAATGAGAAATTAATTAATAACATTATTTTACTTAAAAAACTTAGCTTATAAGTAAATTTGTCAATCTGTTACGATAACAGGAAATTGTGAGAAACGTAATGTTACGCATTATCACTATAAATATACCACCACAATGCGGGCAATCAATATAGGTATTTTTATTTCTATTTCTTTATAAAAACATTCTATATTAACTGTCAGTAAAAATAAAATGTTGACGCTGACAGTTAAAATTACCCAAATTTGAATCTTTAAGCCGTGGTCGAAATTCGATCTATGTTTCACGATAAAATTGCTACTCAAAGTAATTTTTACATTATTCATATTTGTCATTTGTGACATACCTACTTAAAAAAATATAAATAAATAAACGTTATAATAAATATACTTCATAATTCCTTTCTGAGTGCACTCCTCATTTTATTTATTTATAAATTGCACCCGTACGAAGCCGCGGGCGGGTCGCTAGTCAATGATAAAACTTGGAGTTCGGGATTCTTCTTATTTCAATGGCTTCCCGAATCTTCAATAGAGGCGACGCGTCGGTTACACACTCTCTACTAAGCGGTACCCTCTTCATAAATGTTTCCAATGCCCATCGCCGAACGCAAGGACTTGATACAGGATACAGTGAATGTTGTTTGCATAGCAGTTTTTCAAAATTCGCGGGCACCGACCCCGCCGCCTAAGCACCATTATAATTTGCGGAGTAACAGCAGCATTTTGCCGCCTACCCTCAGAACAGCGGAAGACGATTGACAGTACTTTAGTCTACCCTGGACAACGGCAGCTGCAATGTCGCCGAAGCGTCGGGTGCTTCAACATTCATGCAGTAAATTCGTTTTTACCATATTTATAATGTCAAACAACCGCGATAGTCTTCCATTTCATACCTTCCAGGATAGTCCTTCTTCGGGGACGCTAGCGAATGGGAGCGAAATCGCGAGTTAAGCCGAACTATCTTAACACAGGCAGGCCATCAGGCCCAAGCAGCACGGAACCAGGCTCAGGTTACTGAATTCTAAACATGTATGATAAATCAAACATAGGTCCCAGGGAGCCACGCCAGTAATATATCATAGGGTTAAAGCAGTCAATCGCTCGCGCCGACCACATCGTGCAGAAAGACTGATGTAATTAACACTGTTATTTTATTCGGCGTTGTGTAATGTCAGCACAATTAGTTAGGAAGTCCGGTGTGATAACATTTCGCGACAGAATGAAGGGCACGTGATGCAGAATGGGCGCGTTAAAAACCAGTCTTGAAGCGAGGAGGTTTAAGTCAGAGCGGGGAAATCATATCCATAAAACTATTGACACTTCTCTTGCGCGACAATCCTAATAATCAAATATATGCTAAGACACACATGATGCAGTTTCGAGCAACGCAGGTCAGAGCAGATTTAATAAAGACTTTGTCAAAGTTAGCATAGTCTTGGCGACCACAATTTTATGACTACAATATATTTTGTTACTAATTTAGTTGATGTATGTGATGCTGATTAATAAATAAAAAATATTAGTATAAAAAACCGTATTTTTTTGCGACCTAGCATTCCCCCCCCCCCCCCCCCGTTTGGGGTTGTCCGGTATTTTTTCGCGAGTCACCTGGCAACCCTAGTGATAATCTGTGTCGTTTACCTCAACTGCCCTGCCTTGCAAAAGCTGTACTATGTTGCGCTGCGTCACCATGCGTCTCAGCATACGCTTAGTCTAAGTTTTCAAACGTAACAACTAACTGGCCATGGATTGCCATTTCCAAAAGAGAATGGGAATTATGGGCCAACTTTTCCAATAGCTGTAAATCATGTACCAATGGAAAGATCCCTTTATGTAGAACTATTATTACTAGTTAATTTTACGACGATTACCCAATTTTTGTTTTAAATAGTTATTCTGCTATTCGGGTCGGAGACAAATACTACAAATTAAAAATCATGAAAATCGGCCCAGCCGTTCTCTAGTTATAAGTGTTCGAACAAACCCGACTTTGTTTTATATGTATATAGATTAAGTTATATATTTTTATCGTCTTAAATTATGGTGATAAAATCAGGAGTTGATAATGGTGATTTATGGTGATAATGCAGGAGATTATGTCTCTCATAATTCCCTGTCATCGTAACAGATTGGCAATTTTACTTATTTTCTAAGTTTTGTTATAACGAATTTTTTATAGCATTATTCATTACTAGCTGACCCGTGCCCACTTCGTTGGGCGTTCCGTCACCACGCGGGTGAAATCGCAGGGCGCAGCTAGTTTGAATATATTACAGTTATTCGCGAGTGTCTTCTTGTGAGTGTCTTATTTGTGAGTGTCTTATCTCATTAACCATTTATGAAGTAAAAGGGAAATTATATGCAGTAAAAGGGGAAAGTCTTTTGTCCCCTGAGACGATAAATTTACTTATTTTAATATGAATTCATAATTGTTGATAATATGACCAATAAACATGACCTAACGATTTAAATATTTGTTTAAATATAAAAAAAACTACTTTTTGTGACTTAAATACAAAATTTAGACATATGCTGTCCCTTACTTTTTTGTAGGCATTACCAAGCTCTACAACTTTTCTCTAGAACTCAATCATATATCTCTCATCGTTAAAGCAGCGTTCGTAAGAAACGTTTTCATTCGACTGATTTTCTCCGAATTACTTTGTAAATCCAACGACCACGAAAAAATCTTTTCATTTTTCGGTTTAATATATAGCCATATGACACTCACAAATAACGTGGCTTTCTATTCTTAAAAGAATTTTCAAAATCAGTTTAGTAGATCCAGAGATTACTTCCTACAAAGTCACAAACTTTACCTCTTTATAATATTAGTATAGAAGTATAGATTACGACACGGTCGCGGTTCCATACCCATGTCGTATTATCTCTTTAACTATTTATGCAGTAAAAGGTAAAAGTCTTTTGTTTTAAACACTTGAGACGATAAATTTACTTATTTTGATAAGAATTCATAATTGTTGATAATATGACCAATAAACATGACCTAACGATTTAAATTATTTTTTTAATATAACAAAATATATTAAAAAATCACCATAATATCGCGCACTCGGTTGATTATCGTCATAACTATTCAAATATTTGTCCAAATTTGTCCAAATGATGTGGTGTAAAAGACAAAATTTATCTACTTTAAATACCAGATGTGATAAAAGTATTTATTTTGATATAATAATCAATTTATTACTACCAAATGTGCGTTAGAAATAATTTTTGTTTTTTTGTTGTATTTATGGTTCACTATTTTGGCGATAATGACTTACACATAAAATATAGATATTGTCGCTGGCTTTTTTGTAGGACGATTTATGATAAACATTTCCATTGTACATTATATACGTGTAACTCCAACGGTTTTTGCGGCGCACGCCAGAATACCTCGCAGATGGTAGATTTTTTCCTACTTCTTCATCTTTTTCTTCATCAGCGCGCATTCGCCCACCGTTAGGCATACCTACGCCTCTCCGATCACTCTCCATCCGGATCGGTTAGTTTGGTTTGGCAGCCTGATCGTACCCAGAGATTTTTAGCACCCCCTGCCCCGCCGTTACCGTAACCGCTGCCGTGGCTCGGGCTAGTGGGGCTGCTGGGGACTGGGGGCCGTGGTAAGGTTGTACTGTTCATGATTGGAGGTATTGAGCCCGATACCCGCCACGTCGGCCACACGTCTTGGCGAGCTCCACACTTTCAGGAAAATATTTCCATTTCCTATGCTTGTGGCAACCTGGTCGGGTTACTTAACCGCCGAATTGCACTATATTCACAAAATTTATTATTTAATTATTATTTATTGTTGAGAAAATTTTCAAAATATATGTTGACGCTTAGAATTTAAATTTCGAATGTCAATTTCTTAGATTTTTTTCCTACTTACTTGACAGTTATCATTATATTTTAGATAATTCACACTATATCTCTATAAATTATAGCCTATGTGTTATTCTGATGTGTAAGCTATATTATTGTAAAGTTTCATCAAAATCCATTCAGTAGTTTTTGCGTGAAAGAGTAACAAACATCCATACATTCTTACAAACTTTCGCGTTTATAATATTAGTAGGATATAGGTATATAGATTAGATATATAAGACATATAACACTATATAATATATTCGTTAATACCTCACACAGCTTGATTTATTGCGCAGACTGTCAACATTGACCCGCCCTTAGACACTTGTGTATGTACATATCCTTGAGTCATACTATTGGATTTTATATGGGATCAGAACAGTCTTTTAAATATTTGGCCAGATGTTACGTAATCGATTTATTTTAGAATTTAACTCGTAATGTGATTTGAATAAGAAACGTCATCTGTTTTGTTGGACTAGGCTATTTATTGTTGACATGCTATCATCAAAAATGCTCAACGATTTAAATTTGCATGTTCCCGATAATTTGGTATGCTTGCGATCGGCGATTCATACATTTTTATTTTCCTCTAATAGATCTCATATTCACTTAACCCTTAATTACTCGCATGGGGTATATTTAACCCCACGGTATGCTTGAACGCTTGCGGTACCTCAGTTCTAAAGTTACCTACCTCCACGGCCTTTCCAGTAGATGCCTAAATACCCTCCCGTTCCTTGATTCAATTCAGTCGCGAGCGTCGCTCAGTGTCAAGTGGTTGTGTCAGGAGATCGTGTCTGGGGTATATATATATATTGCCCACCCGAGTATTAGAGGAAAGTAACCAAATATGTAATAGTATCCCTAATATGGAATACCCCTATTTCTCTCTAACTGTCAAGTCAAGACGAAATGCACGACCATTTTCCATCGCACTTACCCTGAATGTATTTTCTGTCAGCAACTGTTTTCTGAAGACTTTCTAGGAGAAACATGGATCAAATGTTTGATGTATGGAATCTGGGCAGACAATGAATGCGCTGGTCCAGAATATGACAGTTGGATATGTGATTTTTGCAAGTAGTTTGTTCTTTTTAGTTTTGACCAATGTTTAAAGATCCCTTAAAAATAGATGTCAATGTTTTCGTCATGTTTTTTTTACCGAAACCTGTAGTATTATATCTATATTCCATATTTAGGTACTTATTCCATAAATAACTACTCATTTTGTCTTTTGATTTTTAATTGACAATAAATCTTTGTGTTAGTCTTAAAAATTGATGCTTGTAATTCAAATACGCCAAAATGTATGACTGAACGTTGCTATAATTAAAAGGATTTAATTCGTAATAGTTTTTTAATTTTACCCAGAAAACAAAATGGTATTCCATATTTGGTTACTTTCCTCTACTGCAACTTTTTTGAACAAGTGGGTATTACTACTTTTAATTTTTTTATTCCGCCCCTCATTTTGCGAAGTAAACATTCGGCTGTCCCTTTTGTTTTGTCAGTTTGGCGCGTAAAATTGGCGAGTCGATGACCTTGAGGAAAACCTTGAGGAAAACGATCATAAGTTATAAACCACTATACGGATCAGAAAAAGAATAACTGTAAAATGACCGCATTGAAATTTGAAATATAAAACATTATCTTGCGGTAGGCGACCATGCGTCCCGCAAGGGACGTTACGGAGCCAGCGGGTTCGTTATTACTTTCCCGGCGGAGGAAAAGTAATAACTCTGTGTGTGTATTTCTCCATGACAGTGCCCGAAAGCTTCAGCGAGCGGATATTTGACATGCAGCCATCATTTGAACATGGCAAGAGTTGAAAAGATTATGGTTGAATCGGTGTACCAGAGGGCGCGCTAGTCATACTTCAATCTCTTGGTTAATCTATTGGACTTAGAGATTTGAAATTTGATACACAGATGCGTCGTTGGGCCGAAACGACATTGGAATATCTCGTATACAAGCGACGAATTTTTTTTAAACGTATTGGAAAATATCCATTTTAATACCACGGAAATACCACAAAAATACTACAAATATACCACATTTGCGATCATAATCAGTTGACACAATCACTATCGAGGGGGAGGTGGTGGGGCAGGGGAGTGAGCGAGAAGGGGTTGTGGGGAGGGGGGGGGGTGTTTTTGTGGAGGTGGGGGTTTAGGGGGACACGCGGGAGGAGGGGGGTTGTCTGCTTGTCGGGAAATTCTTTAGGTGACATAACTATTTTTTTTATTTACGCTTGATTATATTTTTAAGTTAGAATGCTTACAATGGCAAGTCAGCGGCTTTGCGCAACAAACTCGAGCAACAATACAACAAATGCCCTAGGCCATACAGAAACGTCTCAAGAGGTGCTGGTGTTCAGGATCCTGGTTCCTCGCCCAGAGGCGTCCATTGACATATTATAAAAGATTCTATCTGTGCCCAAAGTCAAGGAATATAAAAGTAAGATTTTGTTGTGCCAAACGCCGCCAGCTACTGTCTTAAACTACATCATGATATGTGATGAATGTACTCATTAAGATGTTCCTAGATTATTCTATTTCTTATGTTACCGAAAATGTTGATTAAGAATACTGTAATCCTTTAGTACGATGATGAATATTTTCAACTTTAATAATAAACATATAAAGCAGGAAATAATGTGTTTTATTTTAGTTTTGAAATTTGGGTTAAATATGCCCCACGCGAGCATTAGTGCAACTTTATTCGCCCGAGTACTTAAGGGTTCAAACTTCATCAGGATTATCAAATGCCATCGTGTATAATTTGATACAAAAATGGTCAGAAATAGGGAATACGACAAGCAGGAAATATCTTGAAAAATACTTTATTCTTTTTAGATCGAAGTAGGTACCTTCCAACAAAATTAGTGCACTTTTGTAATTATTCGAAACAACTGTTGATGCAGTATTTCATATTCGAGGTTGATTAGACGTAACTCCATTACACCTAATGTTATAACATTAACACCTTTGCACTGGATAGCAACGCATTGTAATGAGGAAACATGGGTAATAATGATGTCAATGCAGGGCGAAATGTCTGAGTCGTCATCAGTACTCCGGAAAAGATTGCCGTATCGTATGTACTCACTCGTATTATGTCGAAATGCAACAGACAGTCCAGAAGGTACATACTGATAATTAATTCATAATGATGCGCAAGTTTGGTAGCAAGAATGCGTCAGATATTCCTTAATGCTACAGATATCCTCTTCGCAATCCTTCCAGAAATAGCCATCCGCTCTGATTTTCTTTCCCTTTAATAAAAATAATGAAGGAAAAGTCTAAATACCATAAGAAATGGAAAAAAAACCATAATTCTTCCGATTATGACACCTTTTGTATGTTACGCGCTCGACAAAAACGCGTCCATGCAGAATGTTTTAAGAACTTTATAAATCAATGCCAATGTGATATAACCTGTTCCCCGGAAGAGTTCTGGCTGTATGTGAAGAAACTTCAGAAGAATGATAGAATTCCGCAACATATGACCTATGACAGCCACTCAATTAGCGGTGGCTCACAAATATCCGAAGCGTTCTCTCATTATTTTGAATCCATGTTTGCGGATATCCCAACTTCCGGATCTTCATCACATAATATGGCGTTAAGCAATATTTCCCCAATAGCGACTATTAACAGCATCGATACAAATGAGGCATTAATTTATAAGTACCTTAAAGGAGTTGATAAGAAGAAAGGTGCAGGCAGCGACTTGATTCCTCCCTGCTTTATCGCTAACTGTGCTGCACAACTTGCAAAACCTGTCAGCATGTTATTCACAAGATCTGTTGACGAAGGACAATTTCCCGGTAAATGGAAGGAAGCCCATATCATACCAATCCATAAGGGTGGATGCAAATCGAAAGTCGAACATTACCGACCAATCTCCATCTTACCTACTCTAAGCAAGGTTTTCGAAAAGGTCGTCTTCGACCAAGTTTATCCTGTTATTTCCTCGTCTCTTTCCCAACAGCAACATGGGTTTACACAGCGACGCTCTGTTTTGACCAATCTGTGTGAATTCACAGACTATATATCTTGCCAAATGGATAATCGCTCTCAGGTCGATGTTATATATACCGATTTTAGCAAGGCATTCGATCGAGTTGATCATGCGATTCTAATTTGCAAACTCGGCAACATCGGTATACATGGTGACTTACTGCGTTGGTTTACTTCGTATGTCAGCAAACGACATCAAGCTGTTGTCATCGGGGGACATAAGTCGAATTTTATATCGGTCCCATCTGGGGTACCGCAGGGGTCTCATTTAGGACCATTGCTCTTTAATATATTCACCAACGACGTAGGCAATTATTTCTCCAATAGTTTTCACATCTCCTACTCTGACGACTTAAAAATTTACCAGTCTGTAACTCTATCCAAAGAGATCTCGACCGGTTCTACGACTATTGTGTTAGGAATAAGTTAACATTAAATATTTCAAAATGTCACAAAATTACTTTCACAAAGAAAAAAAATAAAATAAATTTCATTTATAAACTTAATCATATCCCCCTAAGTGAAAAGAGTGAGGTGCGCGATCTGGGTTTAGTATTAGACAATAAACTGCTGTTTGATAAACACATTGACTATGCTACCGGAAAAGCTCATAAAATGTTAGGATTCATCCAGCGAGTTTGTAAACCGTTCAGCGATGTAAGAACCCTTAAGATTTTATACTTCTCCTATGTACGCAGCATTCTCGAATACGAAACTATCATTTGGTCGCCTCAGTATACAGTAAAAATAGAGTTGAGAGACTCCAGAAGTACTTCATGAGACATCTTGATTTCAAATCGTTTCAAAGCTCCGAAAGTTACTCAGAGAGACTTAACCGTCATAGCATGGACTCACTCGAGGATAGGCGCCTCCAATATGATATACGTTTTCTGTACAATATTATTAATAATAAAATAGACAGTCCCTATTCTGTTGGCAGAATTTCCTACCGAATCCCAAATAATAAGACAAGGGCTCGCGACTTATTTTATCTACCGAGAGTCAATACCAATTATGGTCAAAATATGTATTTTTATAGAGCACTTCGATCATATAACCTAAATATTCAATATTTGGATATTTTTAATTTATCTTCAAATACTTGCTTCGAACAAATTAGAAATACGATAAACAGTCGTCCGTTAGGTACGCAGGCTGTGGTATTGTTTACTACACTATAACAATGCTTTCTAACCGGTATAATATTTACTAATATTTTCTATAAAAGTTCATATGTATATTAACATCATAAATATATTGTGATTTATATTATATATATTTATATTAACTATAATTTTACATTTTATTATTACCTTGTCGTATTATTTATATTAATTTATTATTTATGCACGTGTATGCATGTATATATGTATGTATGTTATATATCATCATATATCTTAAATACATCTACATAACTCATAATGTGGCTTCGCTATCCCTTTCCCCTTATTTAAACCTGCGTTTTTTTTCAAAGCTCGTTGCACTGTAACAATAGATTTAGTTTAATTGTGAAAACTTTTAATTGGCCTTAGATTAGCATTAATGTTAGCATTAAGTTTAAAACGCTGTAAGTTTTCCGAAAAATAAAAATAAATAGATATGCAGAAGGACGAGTATTGTTTCGGGCCATTCACATAACATTTATTTTGCTAACGCAACGATCGTTGACATGGAAAGTAGCTAACCGATCAGGACTAATAATTAGTTTCAAGAATTGATTACTTATTGTATTAGATTGCTCACCTTTATACGACATTATGGCAACCATTTTTTGCGGTCGAAATGCAGGTGGCGCTGTAAGCATTGACAGGTCTGGAGGCCTTGGGGCAACAAAGGAGTGGAGGCCCTCTTGTTGATGAAGAAAGATAACAGTTGAAACAAATTTTAACATTGCATTGATTCTAAATAGAGTTAACAAATATAGATGGATCGTTTTTAAAAGATATTTAAGAACAATATAATCATGTTTGCACAAAGTACTGTAGGTGAAGGCAAAACAGCAAAAAAAGACATCAAAGGAAAAGTTGTTTACTAGTGTTTACTAGTTTACTCGTCGGAATTTGTTTTTTTTCCGAAGTCTCTATTGTTGGGGCCCCTCTTTTGTCGAGGCCCCGGAGCTGTAGCCCCGGAGGCCCTCCCCGAAATCCGGCCCTAAGCGTTGAAATCGAAAATAATAGCCATTTATTTGGCCATCTATAATAATATGAATGATTTTTTTATAAAGAACCAAATGATTATAAACACCCAATAATATCACCAGTAATAACAATAATAGCATTTAATCATTAGTGCCATCTATCGCATTTTATTATATAGGTTAGAATGTCATCAATAGATGGCGTTCTATCTAGATATACTAATGAGTCTATCTGAACAATAAAAAGCATAATTATTACGTTTTAACCCTGCATTCCGAAATAGAAAACTGACGTCCTTATGTAAATAATAATAAAATAATAAGACTTTAATATTTTATACGTTATCTGCGTTTTTAGAGCGCCATCTACAATGCACATCTATAATGTTATACCACAAGAGCTACCAAATTGAATATAATAATGAATTGAATGAAATAATCTATTTCAGGAACATGCAAATAAGCCCGATATGCTTTAGAGACTACGTCACAAGTTATAATTCATCTGCCCCGTCGAAAAATAATTCAAATTTCCCGCACATAGAATTGTCACGCGCGAAATCATGGAGTAAGATATATTTCGCTGCCTTAGTAAAATAGGGACCTAACTCTAAATCGGTCGTTTCACAGTTTAACTGATAGATAGACTCCTTAAAGCATCCTCTATCGATTGGTCTGTGTAAAGTAGTTGTACGATGAAAGAGAGAGAAAATACGATGTTTCGGTCTCTTTCCCACTGGTTGATTTTGGATGTCACGTTAGTGTAACAAGGACTGATTCGGTTTTGTGTCGGCAAAGAGCGAGCGTGGTCACGTCAAACGTTGGCGCATTCCGAGTTAAGCCTGTCTATTACCAAAGCTTAAGGTGAGTTAAGATTATTTTTTTGTGAAATAAAAGCCTTCTTCTGGTTTAGGTGTTTCTATTACAAAAATGCTTGGAAATTTTATGACTTAACTTATAGTGTGTCTTTATTACACAACATTTATTATAAATATCGAAGACTTAACCCTATTTGTGTCTCTTTATCAAAAATAAACTGTAATAAATTATTGTCCTATTATTCTTTAGGTCTGTTTATATTTAAGTTTAATTTATAAATTTTGAATTATTCATAGGCCTATTTTATTATTAGTCTCTTTTATGTACAAATTTAGAAGGTATTCTCATGAATTAAGTCCATTTCATACTGAAAAACATGGTGATTTATTAGTTGCAAATGGGTGTCCACATGAAATTAAATTAAATTCACATTTTTAAAGTTATAATTATTTATATTGGACTATTTTTCCCCTTGCCTTTGTTACTGCGAATATTTTTTCGCTAATATTTTTGGTTGTTTTAGGCAACAAAACATAGAAGAAGAATAAAATATCAAGAATCAAGAATGCACGCATCAAAAAACTTTTTGAGAATTTAGATGCCGGAAAAACCAATTATGACAAGGAAAATCAGGTTTACGTAATATTATTCTACTTACATTAGTTAATATGTGATATTTTTGGACCCCATAAAATTAAGTGCCTACTACTCTATTTTACAATAATAATTTGTTAACTTCTCAAATGGTAGTAAATTTTATTGACAAACTTAACAAACGTAAAACTTGATTAACTATATTTAATTAACAGTGTTGGCCTATTTTAGTGTCCTTGTCAAGAAGTAAGAAAAACTGAAAGTTTTACTACAAATCAAAATGAAGATTGGCTGGAAAATAACGAAGAATAAAACTGGGTTCGTGACACTTAATTATATCTTTAATTCTATCTAAAGTTATTATGTTATGTTAATGACACTTATTTTAAAGGAGGTATTAGACACGACTGTGCAGTCTCCACAAAAAAAGCAAGGAAATATTGTGCCAATACCATCCACTGAGTTTTTCAACATCCCAGCTCCAAGTAAGGCTTGCCTGCAAGTAAATATCGAGGTACTTAATGAAAATATTTTTCAATCAATTTATTGCCATTGAGATATTCACTTTATTTGTACAATATTTAATTTACAGGAGGAAATACGATCTTCTCAAAACTATCCAGCGGTGTTAACACCTTTAAAGAATGTTCAATGGAACCAATATGAAAATCACTGCTTTCCGGATACTCGTAGCGACATAAGTCATATCTATGCTACTTATAAGGGATTGATAAAATTTTTTATTTGTTTTAATACTTGATTATAATAGCATGTCTAGTTTTAGTTACTTATTTAATTAATTATTATGTTCAGGATGTGTCAGAAACAGCGTTTCAATTCGATATCGATATACCATCCACATCGGCATCAATACCACGAAATATGTCAAGGAAAAACTATGAGATCACACCCATCGATTCAGATGAGAGCGATGCGGATTTAAGTGACAATGATCCGACATACACACTTTGTGGCAATAGCAGTCAGATGATGCAGCCTAAGTCAAACAGAAGATCTTCATCCAGTGATTCTAATAGCATTTCGTCATCGTCGACTAGCAGTTTGTCATCGTCCAATAGCAGCTCCTCGTCAGATAGCGCAATGAAAGCAATGATTCCATGGTGTCAAGATTTCCCGCTTCAACAGCAACGTCAAATGTAGAGGAGAATGGAGAAAATGGCATGGAACAGCATATCAGATCAAGAAAACGTTCTAGGCACCCTTCACAGTGGAAACAAAACTCAGCTACACTAAAAAGAAACTTAGGACAAGCGTACGTAAGTTCAAATAAAGAAATTCTAGCTCGCGAAGTCAAGCCATGTTCTAGTAAATGCAGACTCAAATGCAATGACAAAATTGTAGCCGCAGAAAGATTGCAGTTATTTGAGACATTTTGGGGTTTGGGTAACATCAACCTACAACGTTCATTTATTGCCTCTTGTCTTGTTCAAGTGGTTTTCAAATACAAATACTCAAACGTGGAAAAACTAAGAAATTCAAACCAAGCATTCTTTTTTCATATTGAACATAAGAAGAAAGACTATGCAAAATCTTTTTCATAAATACTCTGGATATAACAGATGGAATCATAAGAACAGTCAAGGATAAAACAGATTTAAGTGGTTTCGTTCAGAAAGATTTCAGAGGAAAGCATGAGCAATATAAAAAAACAGACGAAGAAATAATCCAAGATATGATTGATCATATAAATACCATACCTCGCGTTGAAGCACATTATGTCAGATCATCTACATCAAAAGAGTACATTGAGGGATCAAGAACATTAGCCAGTATTTTTAGGGATTTCGAAAAAATTCAGAAAGAAAGAAATAGACTAGCTGGAAAATATCACAAATTTAATGAAGTTTTTATGCAAAATTTAACATTTCATTTCAAAAGCATAAAAAGGATCAGTGCGATCTATGCTCACAGTATGTCAATTACAGTCAAGAGGAAAAAGAGAATCTGAAAAATAAGTTTGAAACGCATATAAAAGAAAAAGAATTGTGTCGAAAAGATAAATTAAGAGATAGACTAAATATAGATGAAAACAAACAAACATTATATTCATAAAGTGCAATCTTTTTTTACGATTATTGAGATACCTTACCAATTAAAAGATAAATGGAGAAGGCGCTAAACATGTTATATTTGTAGATCTCAGTATTTGATATAGGTAGTTTTATTGGTAAAATGAATGTAGGTGGTAATATTAACCTTAAAATGCCAGGACTTAATATTTTAAGAATAGTACAAAAGTTTATTTAGTATTTTTTTAAGACTGAATAACTTTTGCTCCTATGGTTAAGTTAGTTGTTTCTATGGTTAAGTTAGTTAGGATGGTTTGATTGTGGTTATTGAGTAGTCGATAACCATATACAATCTTTTCTTTTGTTACTTTATTGTTCACCTATTTTATTTGTATTATATCAACGTAGTGCTTTATCAAATTTGCTATTGTTAATAAAGTTAAATCGAACTTTTTACCTCTTTCTCTGTATACATACCATTTATTATTTCCTAAATAACATTTATTATTTCACCTTGGTGATTTCATACAGATTGTGATGTGTGGAAATTGATAATAAAGCATGATAATATTCTAAACTGACTCATTTGTAACTAAATTATTTAAAAATATTCCAGAAGAAAGACCCAAATTGTTTTATGTCATATTTTTTTCCACTATTCTAAAATTAAACGGACTGAATTCGCATTAGGTCAATTAATATTGATAATATTTCAGAAAAATAATGGCACTATATGGTTTGAGTCGCCAGCTTATAAAAATATTTCAGAATTAAAGTGACCTAAATTAGAACAAACCCTTTTTTCTATGAAATGAAAAATATGTTTTTAAAAATTACAAAGTATTCAATTATACCATTAATCTCTCATGTACTGAAAAAAACTTAAGTCATGATCTTTTATACAACAAAAGTTATAAGCATTTTAAGGTGGCGCCAGTGATTTGCAAAACGTTTTTTGGCCGTTGTGAACAATCGTGTTTTTGGAGTTGAGTCACTATTATACTAAGGCAGCGATTTATCAATTTTCTTTTAAGTAAGAGAATTGCTGTAAACACCGAGCAGACTCGAACGCGTCGATCCACCCGACAGTATTAATTAAACTATCTGACGAACTGCGAACATAATTAACAATAACAAAGAAAGTACATCAAAGAGAGATAGAGAGCAAAAAGTAAAACCACCAGAATTAAGGCACTTCAATTCATAATAAATACTTACCCACAATATTTTCCAGCTTCTCTATCTTCAAAGTCCGTTACTGTCATACTCTTGATTGTCATTTTTATTATCTTTCCACCGTTGCGTTCCTCGTCGCGTAGAGCTCTCTATCAGTCGTGAATCCTGCGAAAATTGAAAAATTTTGTTCATAATGCGATCACTATAAACCATGCTCTATTCATACTCGACAAGGTAGATCGGCAAGAGATAGAGAATTGTCACGCGCGAAATCATGGAGTAAGATATATTTATGCGTTTTTTTGTGTTATTTCTCCGATATTTATAATTTATTTTAAATTTGCTGCTAATAAGTCTGCAGTCTGCTCTTCTCCCTCCTCTGGATTATGGGAATGTGGCGTTTCTCGACCTCACAGAAGAGTTAGCCATTAAGGTTGGGCGTTTACAAAACGTCTGCATTCAGTACATGCGTGCATGAAGCTAGAAAATTTAACCACATCACGGAGTTCAGAAACAAACTTTTCTAGCTGTTGAGACAAACTTTTGTAGATTTCATGCACTATCGGCTCATGGACGCCCTTCGAGATCTGAACCTGCTTCTCTCTATCTCTGGCCACAGCAGCGACTTCTTGTTATTCTCTTTCCACGTGCGTGGAGCTATCTTTGGAATGCCTTGCCAAAAATGTGAAAACCGCGCCGAATGTAACAGGTTTTTAAAACAGACTGAGACAACATTTCAAATATGTCACATAATTTTTCCTCCATTTAAAAGCTTTTATAGGCTTTAGTTTATTTTGGAGTGGCCACCCACAGTTATTGTTTATTATATTTTTGGAGTTTACTCCTTCAGAATGGATTTCATTTAAAGCACCCGGTATGAGAATTTGGTGGGTAGTAAAAACGAGCGTTAACAAAAAGCGTTATGTTTTTATAAATGAACTTATGTTAGCGCCATCTAAGCAGAATACATCAAAAATTAAATTACTTTTCATAACATAGCAATAGATAGCAGCACGTGTATAATTCTGTTAGCCCCATATAAGCAGAATATTTCAAAATTAAATCACTTTTCCTGACAATAGATGGCAGCATATGTATTATTCTTCAGAAACAATGTTCAGTAATCGGTCTGCTATATTAATAGTGACATTCAATTTGTGGAGCTTTGGAATTAAAGTTACATTTTTATTTACATAGTTACATATACATATATTGATATTAATATTTATATAAAGTGAAGTGAATAAAGGTATAAAATATTGTAAGATATGGAAGAAACCAGTTCAAGTGATGATGAAAAAAAAATCCGAAGAACACGTGAATGCGGTTATTAGGTAAGGCTTGCTTTTAGTATTACAAGAGATGCGTTTAAATAGGAAAAAAAGATAATCGGGATAAATACCTCCTTTGTCTATTGTATATTTATTAAATTCAGTGTTGTCTATTGCAGGGGTTCCCAAACTTATTGACCCCGCGACCCACTTTTTAAAATCACAATATTTTGCGACCTAGCGAGAACTTTTTCGGAAAAATTAGTGAGTGGTTTGATGTAAAAAATAAACATTTCATTTGTAAGTATCATAAGTCTTTATTTTGTAAGAAATTGTAATGTACGACAACATAAAAAATAGAACTACGTTTACATACCTACCTACCTACATACTTTGAAAATCATAGGTACGGCGAAATAATTAAAAGTGACGAATGAGCTTGCTTTCGATTTTTCAAAATTACAGCTTCTTCTTCATCTTTAATGCGAGATATTTTAGAGCGCAGAGAATTTGACAAATCTAGCTTTTTCCTGTACTTTGTCTTTATACTTGTCATAGCAGAAAAACCTACTTCACACAAATACGACGCTGTGAATGGGAGTAGAAATTTTACTACCTCAGCATACATGTGCGGGAGTAACAGACTTTTCCTATACAATGTGGGTATCAGAAATGTTACGAAATCGACGAATACTTTTCTTCAAAAAGATAGGCCAGCTATTAATTCAGCTATTCATTAAGGTTTTTATTATAAATCTACCGACTAAACATAAAAAGGTGCAAAACGATTTCAATAATACCTGCAATTACGTTGATTACATCCGCAGTGACCGTTTGCTACTACATACAAAAGACGAAACTGGCATAATCGTGCTATAACAAAAATACCTTTTAATTTTACTTGCCTAATTAACAATAATTATTTTAATTTTCTTTCGGACCTTATAGCCCTCACAATTCAGCTCCCACAGTGTGTAGACCATCTCCTCTCCCTTAACTCTCTAAAAGTCCTTTAAAACCTCTGTAAATATATGTCCTTCGATCACATTTCCCTTTAGTAACAATATTTCATCGCATAACACACATAGCTTTCTAATTCCCTTTGTACCAACGATGGTTATTGTTGCTATGCAATTTATGATGTCGTACTACTTTTTACTGTTACCACAGTGGCTCTCCTCGGGATGTCAAAAACATAATTTCAAAGAATAAATGCCATCTGCAATTTTGAAAGCTAAAAAGATTTTATTATTTATGTATATAACAACACTAGCTGACTCAATAGAAGTTGTCCTGTCCAAAAAATTAAGTAAATTCGTTTGTGATCGTTTTGTGAATTTGTGAAAAGCTATTGGAATATGTAAACAAAGTAAAAATTCGGTTGTGTCACCCTAAGACTATCCCGGCAATCAGACAACCCCCTTAAACTTTATATCCCTTACTCCCCCGTCCCCTCCAAAATCCACCCTTCCCTACCTCTCCCCTCTCAATCCAACCCCCCTTAAAAACCCTCACAATCCCCACCCCCCAACCCTCCTCCCCCTAACCTCACCATCCCATCCCAAACGATCGATTTTGCATTGCTGCAAAACTTTGGCCATTGCACAGTTCTTCGACAGGCTGCAAGTTGGAGTTTCATCGATTTGAATATTCAACAGCAACTTAGGTAAGTGTTGGAATGAGCTGCTTGACTGCCTTACAACAACGTAGCTGCAATTCCTGATAAAGCAAGTGCAAGTGCAATGTCATTCTTCAAGCGAGTCGTTGCCTAAATCAACGCGATCAAAAAGTTTTTCCAATTCCCCCGAGAGCGTCCAAGAAGAAAATCTCTCATGTTCCATCGTTCACAACAACATCATGTGAAAGTCGTTTGCATATTTTTGTTGCTGATTTAAATATAAAAGTTAGACATATGCTGTCGCTGACTTTTTTGTAGGCATTATCAAGCTCTACAACTTTTCTCAAGAACTTAAACTTTTATCTCTCATCGTTAAGGCAGCGTTCGTTAGAAACATTTTCGTTCGGCCGTTTTTTCCGACTTACTTTGGAAATCCGACTATCACGAAAAAGTCTTTTTATTTTTTGGAATAATATATAGCCTATGACACTCACAAATAACGTGGCTTTCTATTGGTAAAAGAATTTTCAAAATCGGTTAAGTAGATTCAGAGATTACTTCCTACAACGTCACAAACTGTATCTCTTTATAATATTAGTATAGATTAATCATGGTTAATTACATGGTATGCCCTAGGCCTAGGGCACCAAACACATCCAGGCAATGTCGCAGAATATCCGGAACTATAAAGTACATACACTGTGTGAGTACAAACTATATATTCATAAGAATGCTCGAGTTTGTCAGCAGTATGTGGGGATCAAAACGTTTACAAAATTTCTTGCGGGCCGGAAGTCTACCGTGCGCCCTGCCTCTCTCTCCCCTCCTCTTTGGCTACCGTCTGAAATATTAATAACTATGACCCAACATCCCGCTTCGCGCCGAATTTTATGCTGAAATATTTTTTCATGCTCCCGCTCGCTAGGGAATCCGCCACGCGTCGTAAATGGCGGATTACATAAACCCTCAACATTGCTAACTTATGCATTACATCGTAGCACTATTGTCACATCACCAACGTCGACCCGATACAGTAATGGGTCATGGGTTTCGCTAAGATATTCATAGGTCGGGGGATAAGCGTTCTCTATATCGTTCTAAATGGGAAGTTTTACAGAAACAGCTTAGAATGTATTTTTTAATTTTCACTGCAGCGTTGTAAGAATACAATCTTGTAAAAATCCCGGAAATTCGTATTAACGGACTTTTGAAATTCAAGTGATTCAATTTTTTAATATGTTTTGAGAAAACTATAATAAATTAAGAGTTTAAAAAAAACCACTAAAAACACGCTTTTGGGCTATGATACGATACGATTCACATACACACGGCAATGATACGATATTGCATCATGGAATGCCAGTGCCTGTCTTCCGGCTTCATCATCAGACCTTGAAACCTAATCGTGGTCAAAGTTCATTCCAAGACTTTTCTAAAAAGTCCAAACACAGCTATGATACGATGTTCCATCATGTAGTTCCAGTTCATATCTTCCGACTCCATCATCAGATCAGTTTGACAGTACCATATTATTGTATTGTTATCAGAACTACATACAGCTGCCAATTGACGCTACGATCCTTGGAAGATGGTTAAATTAGTTACCTTAAATTCCATTACATAGTTACATACAGGTCGACCTAATAAAAGCGTGTTAAAAATGAGGAAATTTAAACTTATTTCACTTTATTCAGCTTATCAAGTACCTAGGTAAGTGTATATTCATAAATGCGTATTATCATTTTAGTATAAGTAGTCAAAACTGATTTCATCTGAATATTATTTTCATAAATGAAATAGATGAGCGACCTCTCTCGCCGGTGGTCGAACCCATTTGGGTTCTATTGCGACGCCTCAGGCGGCGCGGTTTGTTTCTCCACTAAGGGCGGATTTGGGCCAAGGGCCAATAGATGGTATTAGTATTTAACTAAAATATATGGCGGAATTTAAATACTGTTAGTGTAACTTGTATATAAGATATTCCAACCAAAATTTCACAATATAATTTCGGTCCAACTGTGTATCAAGTCTTTAAGTCCAATATTTCGATATTAATATATGACTTAAGCGCCCTCTGGTGGATCGATTACAACCACAATCTTTTCAACTCTTGCCATGACCAAATTATGCCTGCATATCAAAATTTCAGCTCAATCGGATTAAGCATTTGGGCGCTATCATGGAGGAATACACACACGGACACACACTGACACATTGACACACAGAGGCAGACTTCAATCTGGAAATGGTCTGAATCGTCTCAGGTGGGTTTCTCTTCATATCGATTTATTTCCGAACTCTCTCCTGTCGGTAAGTGGGCCGGGAAAGTAAAAATATTTTAATAGAATTAGAATATATGTAACTATAATATCTTAGAAATTTTGGTAGTCGGATTGTACTAGTATCTTCTTCCTTATACAGCTGCCAATTATAACTGATTATAATCTAGATTATAACTAGATTATAGACCGTAGATTATAACTGATTATAATCTCATCATATAACTGATTTATTATATCCTTTAAGAGAACCTAATTCAGCGAAAAATTCTGCATGCTGAAACTATTTTTGTTTTATTTATATACAATTCAACTATTTAGTCTCACATATTTTAATTAAATATTCGTTTGCACCTGGAAAGAATGATTTTCTCTGGTATTATCTGATCATTAAAACACAGATAAGAAATTAGGCATTAGAAAGTAGAAAAATAGGCACACTAAAATAGAAAAATAGTCACAAATATTCCAGGAACTCTAATGATGAATAGGCTTTGGGCTTTAAGCAGAGACACCGACTTACTCATAACTATAATAATAATAATAATAAACTCTTTATTTGCACTTAATTCGTATACAAAAAGGCGAGCTTATTGCCACATGGCAATGTCTTACAACTAACCTAAACACAGCGGTACATGCGCGCATTGTGAAAATAAAGATTATTACATAACATACAGACAAGTGGAAGAATTTAAAACTAATAATGCCCGAGGAGAGGAAATTGGGAGAGGAACAGGAGAGAAAGGGAAGAACTGGTTACTTCTTAGAAAGGTAGTAATCCTTAAGGTGAGTCTTAAACGATGGTAAAGAAGGCGAGTTTCGTATATTTGCTGGGAGATCGTTCCAGAGTCTTGTATAATGGACACAGAAAGAATAGGAATAGAAATCACTATTATGACAATTTTTAATAAACTGTCAGAGGCTGACCGAACTACGAGACCATGGGAACTTAGTGGTTCAAAAAGCTCGTGGAGATAAGATGGTGTTAATTGGGAGAGTACACGATATAGGAGAGCAAGTGTATGAACATTTCTTCTTTGGCGTACTGGCAACCACTTTAACTGTGTCCTATAGTCGGACACGTGATCATACATCCAACTATCTGGACCAGCGAGGGTATTATTTTTTGTAGACTGTAATTATTTCTAGTACTAACATATTATAGTGAGGTGTCATCTTCACAAAATCCAACCCTTGGGACCATCATCATTAGATCAATATGTCGGTACGTTATGGCCTTCAGAAATTGACATTGATATTTAAAAATAATTAAAATGTCGGACCTCAATCAACAGTAGGTACCAGAATTATCGGTCAATCGACATTGTACAAGGCTAGTTTTGGTAGCGAATGATTTCGTGCAGCTTGGGTCATAAGATCTACCGTGTTTTCGGGTCAGCCCAACTCACGATTCAGCTGCTATTCAGTAACCTCCTCGAGCGGGGGACTACCCCTGGAAGGACTTTCGCGTCCCAGGCCTTATGGCTTGTGGATCGGTTTCCCCTGGAGGAAGGCCCTCCGGTGCTACTGTACCGTTTGGGCACCGTGCGGCGTCAGCCAATCGGCTGTGCACTCTGACTAATTACTGAAGGAGTGTGGAGGCTATGGAAATATATTTTGTCTCCTAATCAGCGGGGGTGGATGTTGACCTGTTGTCATGCCACTTTTGAACCTGTTGTCATGCCATTCCGAACATTAAAACTCCGTTACTGCTCATAATTGAGGTAAGTTGTAGTACCTACTCATAAATATTCTAGATAAATAGATGTTTCCCATGATAATTATGTTACTGTTTTAAAAAGGTGTGCCCATACATTTTTGCCCATTGCTCTTTGTCGCAGATTATGTGATCATGATAGTCAGATGTGTGTGCAGTCAGCAGTTCTATTAAGAGTGACTTGCACCAACCGGCCTGTTAACTTCTGCTAACCGTGGTTAGCTAACCACGATAAACAATTTAACAGCCGGTTAAATAATGACGGCTTGCACCAACTATTTCGACTTAGCGGTTAACGAACGTAGTTCGGAGTCCGCAAAAATCAATTTTGAGCGTTTGAACATAACCATAGACACAACTGAAATCGAGATTGCTCGCCTCAGCCAATCACAGCACAGTTCAAAATGGCGGACGGGAGGTTCTCAGCTCATCAGCTGTCAAACTACCACACGCTTTTGTTCATGTCTCACATTCGCGTCTTTCATGATTAACATCAGACACATAGGAAAACGTTTTACGAGTGCGATAACCAAAAAAAGCGAAAAAACCACGGCGCAGGCGACGCGATCAAATCTAACCTAGAAAATTGACAACTAGCGTTTGACAGCTCGCTAAATGCTGGTTAGTGCCGCTAACCGGTCACCATGGCTCGGTTAGGGAATGTAACTGCAGTTAGCTTAACAGAGCAAGGTGCAAGCAGTTTCGACTATTTAACTGTGGTTAGACTCTTTAAACACGGTATATCTATTTTAACCGAGCTTGGTGCAAAACGCCCTAAGAACGCTATTTCTATCCTATCGCTTTCGCAAGCGCTTCAATCGGAATTGTGACTCTCAGAGCTGAGCATAAGAGGCCTATTACAAAATAGCGTAGGTATTCTTTTAAAATGACTTTAAAAAATGAACGCATTTTTTTTTGGATGTAACTATAAAAGATAGGATAAATAAATAAAAAAATAAATAAATAACTATTCAACCCTGGGAGAAAACCGCGGCACTGAGCGCTCTTCTCTTGCGCAAGCAAATATATACACAATTTCTAATTGTTTTTTGCAGTGTTTTCTCCTTTCTAATGACAATAATTTATATTATGTCGTATTGCTAAAAGAGTGAACTTTAATATAGTATAAGTATTATATAAGAATCTTATTTTATTTCTGAGAAAATTAGAATGATACAGGAAGTTTTTTTTTAAATTTTGTGTAATTGTAAGTAATGTATACCTTGGATATGTGGTCAAAAAACGAAAAAATAAGGCCGCTATGGTCAACAAGAATACATGACGGACATAAAAAAAAATAGTATACGGTTTTCGTTGTAGTGATATTACTGTATTAAGGAGCTCAAAGTTTGCCTTCCGAGCGTTTTACGAATAACGACTTTCGGAAAATGGGCTGAATAAGTAAATAATATTCGTTATATCTAAAATTAAAGGCCGCTATGGTCAACATCAAGAAATGGTCCAGGTAATTCAGTAATTAAAGTTTGTAGAAATCTCTTCATTTCTTGGAATTAGAACGCCAAAAATCCACTTTTCTTGCCTTTCTGGAAAAAATATGTAATAGGGCTCTTAAACGGTTATTCTGTTAATCAATAATGAACGAAGTTTCATCGTGCGTTAACGATTTAACTTTTAAAATCGTTATCGGACTACTAACTTCCGTGTTTGGAAAAACGGTCCGCAAAACGAAATGGGGTTTCTAAATCTTCCACAGATGTTGGCAACCCTTGTGTCTCTTCAACATCTCTATTGCTTATTACATTGCTCCAACTACGTTTTTCCCTACAATTTCCGTTTTACCGGTGTGTAATAAAATCCGCAATGAATGGGCGACGACCTTCGACGAAGGGGTACGAGTTACCTCGTCGACAATGTTTGAAGGAACAAAATACACAAATAAATCAGTCAATTCACTGCGTATTTCCTGCTATTCGTAACCATGACTTGTTTACTATATGGGTGCGAAATAGGTGAGAGTTTTTTTATCTGTCAAATCAAATAGATCATGTTGAACTTTAGTCTAAAATTACGTTGTTTTTTTTTATGAGAAAGTGTTCTAAATTATAAATTCTTGGAAAAACTAGACATGCGATATTCTAAGAACCTTAAACCATATCTTAAAATGAAAAAAAGGTGTGGTATTTGTTTAGGATTCATGTATGAATGTTTTCCGTTTCTTTATTTCACCATAACTTATAAACGTTTAAACCGATTTAAAAGTGTGTGGTATTGTTAGAATCGTTATGTCATCCCAAGCGTCATAGAGTACATACCTATATTGTTTATATGTCTAATAAATAATTACCTAAATGTCTAAATGTCAACGAATATAAATATATCGTGTTTAGTATAAAATGTAAAGTCTGATGGTTCATTTCGAAAATATATGTATCTATACGGATAAATACACATACCACAAATATTTTATAAAATTTTCAGTTTAAATTGCGCGTTAATTAACCTAACCCTATTCCGTGTGAAGTGAAAGTGGAGATGGCTGTGGGTAATATCTTCTTTTTTATTATCAAAGAATAACATATGACTTTGACACTAAAATAATTGTTTGTCTACGAGGTCGAATAACTTATTCGGTTGCTACGAGTTTGGAAAATAATCCGCTTGGTCCAAACAACATATCGCACCTCCACTTTAAAAGTGATATCAGTCAAAAAAATTAAAAATAATTTCGTTTTGCTGCCTAAAACGACAATTTATTGTAGCCTCCGTGATCTGCATAAGTTACACATAATTGTCGGCGGTAGTGTCACTGTTAGTTTTGGTCATTTTTGCCACTGCGATTACATATAAGAAGCAATTTATATTTTAAAAACATCGAATATTTTGTTCTTCATGCTTTACTTTTGTTTCATTGTAAATACTAACTAAAACTTTCTAATCCATGAAAAAGAGCTGAGTTCAATACAGTAAGGGCATATCTAGCTTTTGATTTTAATATTTGATAAACGAATATGATCGTGGCTTCAATATTTCCTTTTATAAATCAAAAAACAATTTATTTATTTTTTCTTTTTCTACCATTTATCTAACTTTAATAGACGGCATTAGCTGAGTATCAGGGTTGACATAAATCATGATTTTTTTAAATCAAAAAATGGGAATAATTTGATTTAAATCGGATTTATTTGATTTAAATCAGATTTTTTTGTTTTTTTTAAATATTTGTATTTTTTTTATTTGGCAGTCCGAAAAAACACAATACAATTGTTATTTATTTAAATATGTTTCAATAACATTACCAAAAATCAAAATATATTAGTTCTTCTAAAAAGTAAAAACACAGTAGCATATTTATTTGCCATTTATTTAACAAAAACTATTGTAAAATGTACAACAACCAAGAAAATCTTACTTCTTCTAAATCAAAAACATTTTTCAAACATTTTTTAAAAACAGAAATATTGTAGCGTTTTTGTCATATTTATCAAGAAGTGAACAAGGAAAATAGGTCTTAAAATTAATAAATTAACATAAATTAAACCTTATGGGTTTCACCGCATTCGCAGTCATTTACTTATATTTACATTATACTTACATTATTATTTTAGTAACAATAACTTAGATGTTATTTGTTTTGTAATTTGTTCGAATTTAGTTTTTTCAAAAGGAAGACTATTTAGCCGCCTTCTTGTTGCCTAATTTATTTCTTATTTTGCTGTGCACCAAATTGAATGCCGAAAATATTATTTCCACCCTAGCGGATGAAGCAACTGTACTTAGCAGTTGCTTGGTTATATCTAATTCTTCTTCGGTTATACATTTTATTATCCATCAATCAGTAGCCCGTTTTCTCTATGACTTGTTTATCAACTAATGTCGGGGGAAGTCCCTTCACATTTTTTGGCTGAGGTATACATTTTTTGGTTGCAGTAAAAAAATATTGATTTAAATCATTGTTTTCTTTTTAAACACGATTTAAATCGCGATTTAAATCGCCGATTTAGATAAAATGATTGAAATCAAATGATTTAAATCATCGCAACCCTGCTGAGTATTATACAAATAATAAATTTTTCTTTGTTATTTTGCTTGAATTATGATCTAATCGAAAGATGTTATTTTTCAGGAAGAGATTCTGCTTCGTTTTAATTTAAATGCCTGTAAACCTCTTTTCTGTGTGCCAGTCCGAGGCATCTAATGCTCTCTAGAAGTTTTGTTTAAACAGCATAAATCGGCTCTATTGCAGAGATTTTAGTTTGCTATGGATAGGGAAGGGTGATCGTTCGCCGGTGGCTAAGGGACTCCCATTAAATCTACCATACACACAAAAATCTTAGTTGTAGAAGCGACATCATAAAAGTGATTTTAAAAGGATCTAAACCTAAAGTGACGGTCCTGGAAAAAAAATGTTTTTGGGTCACTTTTGATGCATGGGTGCGATATCGCTACTCCAAGTGCTTCAAAAATCAAAGTGCTTATTTTAAACGGACTTCGCGACGAAGGCCGACTATTATATAGTCACTTGTACGAATAAAACATCTCCATTATGAGCATTTCCGCCGATTTCGATCAATTTTGGCAATGGTAATAAATATGGCGCCGCTCAGGCGAGCGTAAACAACATGTCCGAAATGTTAGCATGTTATTTGGCGCGTGCAGACGACAATGAGTCGACCTTCAAATCGGACCAGTAAAATTGTATAATACATGTTACGGGACTGTGATTAGGTACTTACTGATCACTCGATCAATCACAACTCAATGACGTGTCCGACCGGACGGAACGCACTCTTGGGGCGTATACCTGTAGATAATTCAATATCAGAAATAAAAAGGGTGTAATTGCCATAAACAAAACATATCGCTTCGGTCACCCCAAGACGTTGTACACACGGAGTCACAGACAGACACTAAAGTGCGTTCACAATACTTTCCCTCTGCCAGGAAAGTAATTAATTATTGTAAGTCCTTAGTTGTTGTGCTCGGGTTAGACCATTCATACAAAAATGCCATTTCTTCTTTCAGAAATAGAATTACCAAAATTTTCTAAAAGTTATTGATTAATATACCACGTGACCCTCCATACAGCACGTCGACGTCGGTATAGAAATAGCCTTAGTTAGATGCTAGTCTGAAGCAATGTATAGTCATGGCTTTTACCTTAGAGTGCTCCAATAATTCGATTGTATACTCTACATGGTGATTGCCAACATCCATTTACAAGCATAGGAGAAGCCATTTCCTCCATTAGTTGATTTTGCATGTTGCTTTAAGAATTAATTCTACTAATTAATAGCAATTAAACTATCTAATTAATAGCAATTAATTATTGCTCTCCTTCGGGGATATAGGTAAGCTACATCTAAATTGATGACATAAAGAGTAGGGATGCTCCTAACAGTAATTGAACCGGATACCGGATATCCGGTTTATATTAAACCGAATATCCGGTTAAGCTACAGTAGTGGCAATATTATTAGTAACAATGTGAATTTTGGTATTACCTTGCACATTTCAAATATCCTAGTCACCTAAACAGAGTTTTTTTATATTCTTTAGGGTTATTTCTTGAACTATCTAATAAATAAAAATGAAATGATGTTCGTTAGTAATCGCATATTAGGTTGAAAGGCTGAACCGATTTGGCTAATTGTTTTGCGTTTGCCATTGCTAGAGAATGACACTCATTGGGAGATGGTGTGATTTCGTCAACTGCTCATTAAATACGAATATTGTTTTCGATACTTATCTCAACATGTTTTCCATCGAAACGATTGATTTGTGGAACAAATACAATAATTACATATCTGATGATAATTTGCCCCAGATGCGTGCCAGAATATCAAATCCAGATTTGCAACTGAATTAGGAGTGTGAGGGACCACCCATCACAAGACTCCAAATTGTTCGGGGTGAGGTGGTGGTATCAACTTACGAGTTATCTCTGTATTGAAAGGCGGTTTTGAATGAAGTAGAAGGAATTTATTGATCGAAGTTTTGAATATTGACAGTTATAACGCTTGCCGAAGTAACGAGTGCCCGGTTTACTTTATCGAGACGCGAGGGTTGCGCGACGGAGGTTATGTGGGAATAGTGGATGAGGATTATGCGTGTGCTCCTAGTATCTTGTACTGGGTACGGCTCGAGTCTGTGGGATTACAGATTGATGCTTCGAGACTCAGGGAGAATGAGGAAAGGAAACCAATGAGCCGGATTCGTTGACCTAACTCGTGAGAGAGAGTACCGAATGCCGTCGCAACCTTGGGGGAAAGTGATCACTCGGGGAATGACATGTGACCGAGAAGCCGGGACACCGAAGTGTACCGTCGCTATATGGAGACATGACCACTCGAGGAATGATAATTTGGTTGCTTTTTCGCCGGTTAATATAGGCCGTGAAATGATGCAATCCAAAATATTCCGAGTAAAAGTATTGTTTCATCGTGCTGATTCATAGCTGCACGAGTCAAAATAATAGCTGAATTATGTCTGTGGCTTTCACTGGAAATCGATGCATTTGTTGATCGCATGTAATGGACTTAAGGTCCGTTACAGGAGATTCACAACGAGGCATTGATATTAACTGAGGACATGTGCTTGATGATATCAAACAATGTATTATATCAACTAGGTATGACAAAGCCCAATCGTCCGAGGCACGACGCATTTATAGAAGAGTTAAAACGCGAAAAACAATATGATTGCGATGCATTGTGAGAATCAGTTCTTGTCAAACGAACGTTCCGCTGTTAATATCATTTAAACCCCTTTTCGTCCCATATACGATATATAAATACGTCCCATATATAAATACGAAATACGAATTTACATAGATGTTTATTAGAGTATTATTATATGGAATTTGTACTATATAATATCGTTTCTCCATACAAATTTTGAACCCCTTTTAACGCCTTTAGGGGTTGAATTGTAAAAAAACACGAAAGATGTATTTGATTATTTGTTTATTACAGTAATCCTACAAAGTTTCGAAATAAAAAGTCAATCTAATTTCGTTTATTCATACAAATTTTGAAGCTCCGTTTTACCCCCCTATAGGGGTTGAATTTTGAAAAAACATGAAACCACTTTTTGCTTATTTGTTATTAGAATAATATTACAGTTTTGAAAAAAAAACCATCTAATCTCGATTATCCACAGAAAATTTTAAACCCCGCTTCACCCCTTTAGGAGCTAATTTTTGAAAAACTTATTACACCTATTTGCATATTTGTTTATTAGAGTAATTTTACACAGTTTCGAATTAAAAATTCCACCTATATCGTTTCTCCATACAAATTTTACAACCTCTTCTCACCCCTATAGGGGTTGAATTTTTAAATACCACGAAAGAAGTGTTTTCTTACTTTTTTTTTAGAGTAATCCTACAGAAACTCGAAATAAAAAGCACATATATTATTGTTTATTCATACAAAGTTTGGAACCCTGTTTTACCCCTTTAGGGGTTGAATTTTGAAAAAATATAAAACACGGTTTTCCTTATTTATTTATTACAGTAATCTTACTAAGTTTCGAAATAAAAAGCCCATCTAAAATCATTTATCCATACAAACTTTATAACCCCGTTTTTTTCCCTTTAGGGTTGGTATTTTGTGAAACCATAAAATATCTATTTGTTTATTTGTTTATTACAGTAATCTCAAAATGTTTCGAATTAAAAAGTTCATGTATAACGTTTCTCTATTCAAATTTTATTACCTCTTTTTACCCCTTTAGGGGTTGAATTTGGAAAAACCACAAAAGACGTATTTTCTTTTTTTTTATTAGAGTAATCCTACAGAAATTCGAAATAAAAAGCACATATTTTTTTTTTATTTATACAAAGTTTGGAACTCTGTTTCACCACTTTAGGGGTTGAATTTTAAAAAAAATATGAAACACATGTTTCCTTATTTATTTATTAGAGTAATCTTACAAAGTTTCGAAATAAAAAGTCCATCTAAAAACGTTTATCCATACAAACTTTAAAACCCCGTTTTACCCCTTTAGGGGTGGAATTTTGAAAAACCATTAAACACCTATTAGTTTATTTGTTTATTAGAGTAATCTTAAAAAGTTTCGAATTTAAAAGTACATCTATATCGAAATTCCATATAAACTTTGTTACCCCTTTTCACCCCTTTAGGAGTTGAATTTCAAAAAATCAAGAAGGACGTATTTTCTTATTTTTTTATTAGAGTAATTCTTCAAAGTTTCGAAATAAAAAGCACATCTAATATGGTTTATAGATTGGAACCCTGTTTCACCCCTTTAGGGGTAGAATTTGAAACAAACATGAAACACCTATCTTCTTATTTGTTTAATAGAGTAATCTTACAAAGTTTCGAATTTAAAAGACCATCTTTATCGTTTCTCCATACAAATTTTATAACCCCTTTCCACCCCTTTAGGGGTTGAATTTTAAAAAAACCACGAAAGATTTTTTTTCCTTTTTTTTATTAGAGTGATCCTACAGAAATTCGAAATAAAAAGCACATCTAATATTGTTTATTCATACAAATTTGAAACCCCGTTTCACCCCTTTAGGGGTTAAATTTTGAAAAACATGAAACACCTATTTCCTTATTTGTTTATTAGAGTAATCTTACAAAGTTTCGAATTAAAAAGTACATCTATATCGTTTCTCCATAAAAAAATTTAAACCCTCTTTCACCCCTTTAAGGGTTGAATTTTGAAAAAATATGAAACACGTATTTCCTTATTTATTTATTAGAGTAATATTACAAAGCTTCGAAATATAAAGTCCATCTAAAATCGTTTATCCATACAAACTTTAAAACTCCGTTTACCCCTTTAGGGGCGGAATTTTGAAAAACCATAAAACACCTATTTGTTTATTTGTTTATAAGAATAATCTTACAAAGTTTCGAATTAAAAAGTTCATCTATATCGTTTCTCCATACAAATTGTATAACCCCTTTTCACCCCTTTAGAGGTTGAATTTTGAAAACCACGAAAGACGTTTTTTCCTACTTTTTTATTAGAGTAATTCTTCGAAGTTTCGAAATAAAAAGCACATCTAATATTGTTTATTCATACAAAGTCTGGAACCCTGTTTCACCCCTTTAGGGGTAGAATAAAAAAAAAATGAAACTCCTATTTTCTTATTTGTTTAATAGAGTAATCTTACAAAGTTTCGAATTAAATGACCATCTATATCAGTTCTTCATACAAATTTTATAACCCCTTTCCACCCCTTTATTTTATTTATTTATTTATTTAAGAATTAATTACTATGAAACATTGATTAGCTTATAAAAATAACAGGAACCGAATGGCAAACCCTTAACCTTTTGCTTATTTGTTTCTGTCACCCAACTGGGACTAGCCCGTTCTAGGGTGGACAGGACTCAATATTACAATCAAGATTGCTTGATTGCTTGGTTGCTTACAAATATACAAGTTTTAGTAAAAAGCTAATGACACTAAATTGCCCTAAAATGTGGTCTTCAGAATAAAATAAAAAATAATAATAATAAAAAAATATTAAAAGATAATATAATAAATAAAATGCAATTCCATTATTTAATCTGGAATTTTAAAAATCCGTCTTGCACACAACACTCACTGTATTCCCGCGCTCCGAGCCCGGCCCCCCACCACCGTTATAACCTACGCAGTGGCGGCAGCGGTTTGCGGCCTACCCGCAAAACAACGGACTGACAGCTCTTCAGTCTACCCTAGACAACGGCGGCTGCAACGTCACCGAAACGTCGGGTCCTACAAATTTCACGCGGTAAATTCGTTTTCTATCCTATTTATAATAAATAATTAAATTTATAATAAAATTATAAAGTCTTCTAAAAACTATTTGAGCTGCTAAAATACCTAAGTTGGTATAAATGAAAAATACAGATAGTCAAAATATGTAAACGAATAGTCAGTTATAAAATAATCAAATTAGAAATATCACAATAATAAAATAACAACAATAAATTTGCATAATAGAAATAGTCAATACAAATTTTAATAATATTATCCATCTCTGATTATCAAAATATTAAGTTTAAAAATGTTAATAGTCAACAAAAAAAATACATATATTTAATTAAAAATAATCTTGAAAGATTAGAAAATCAATATTGTCAAAGTGCTAAAAATAATATTTTGTATTAGAATTTAATATCATTAATTATTGTTCAGTCACATTTAAATAGATCTCTCCATTTTGTTGCTATAGAAAATTTAGGAATGAAATCCCAAACAAATCCGGTTTTCCTGACATAGTAATTTTGGCGCATAGACAATAAGGGTTATTCCCGCTAGTAAAAGTGTGAAAAGCAATAGTTTTACGATATCTTCGATTCGTGATTACGAATAAACGTGTCCTTAAGAGCCCTATCACATATTTTTTCCAGAAAGGCAAGAAAAGTGGATTTTTGGCGTTCTAATTCCAAGAAATGAAGAGATTTCTACAAACTTTAATTACTGAATTACCTGGACCATTTCTTGATGTTGACCATAGCGGCCTTTAATTTTAGATATAACGAATATTATTTACTTATTCAGCCCATTTTCCGAAAGTCGTTATTCGTAAAACGCTCGGAAGGCAAACTTTGAGCTCCTTAATACAGTAATATCACTACAACGAAAACCGTATACTATTTTTTTTTATGTCCGTCATGTATTCTTGTTGACCATAGCGGCCTTATTTTTTCGTTTTTTGACCACATATCCAAGGTATACATTACTTACAATTACACAAAATTTAAAAAAAAACTTCCTGTATCATTCTAATTTTCTCAGAAATAAAATAAGATTCTTATATAATACTTATACTATATTAAAGTTCACTCTTTTAGCAATACGACATAATATAAATTATTGTCATTAGAAAGGAGAAAACACTGCAAAAAACAATTAGAAATTGTGTATATATTTGCTTGCGCAAGAGAAGAGCGCTCAGTGCCGCGGTTTTCTCCCAGGGTTGAATAGTTATTTATTTATTTATTTATTTATTTATCCTATCTTTTATAGTTACATCCAAAAAAAAATGCGTTCATTTTTTAAACTCATTTTAAAAGAATACCTACGCTATTTTGTAATAGGCCTCTTAAGCAGAAACACAGATTCGATGAATGAAAGTTTATGAAGGAAAGAAGTTTAAATTTACCGGCATCCCTGGAGTGAGTAAATTGATAGGAGCAAAAAAAAAGTTTTATTAAAAAAAAAGCTTCTTTTTTCAAAAATCTTAATTTCTAGGATTAATCCTAAATCCACTTTTCCAATAGCTGTAAATCATATTATATACCAATGGATAGATCTTATTTTTTTTTTACTAGAACAACTGATCTCAATTATGATCCGTTTATGAGTTATATTCTATTAAATATGGCTAATTACCTGATATTTCCTAGGGCACCTAACATATCCAGGCATTGTTTAAAAAAAAAATAATAACTGTTTAAACGAAAACCGTCGCAGAATACCCGAAACGGTAAAGTACATACGCTGTGTGAGTACAAACTATGATACCTGATAATGCTCGAGTTTGTCAGCAGAATTTGTTGAGGAGATACTGAGATATGTTGCTTGAACTCTGTAATGTGTCTCATGATTTAATTTCCGCTCAGTTTACTGACATATGTAATATGCTGAGGTCAGCTGCCCAACATGGTATGCCCAGTGACCGTACATCATAATATACTTTATTTTATAGATCTTCACAGCAAATGGATATATTTTTAATAAATAATTGGCATTTAGTGTAATGGCTCATAAATGAGGTAAGTTTAGTTCTCGTAAATATTTGAGACGAATAGGTCTTTCCAATGGTAAATACGTTATTGTAATAGGATAGGTGGGCCTAGCGTTCGTACACTTTTGCCCATTGCCCTTTACTTATAAACAACTTAATGCCTTAAATGTGAGGCGTCCAATAATGGATGCCTATGGCAAAATGTATACAAAATGTATATAAATGTATATAAATGTAAATGTAAATGTGCGCCGCTCTATAGTAATCCGCTCTATAGTAATGCTATAGCTCTATAGTAAATATATGCATACGATTCATCTTCGGTCTACGTAAGTATGATCACGTGTCCGACTATAGGGCACAGTTTAAGTGGTTGCCAATACGCCAAAGAAGAAATGTTCATATACTGGCTCTCCTATATCGTGTACTCACCCAATTAACACCATCCTATCTCCAGGAGCTTTTTGAACCACTAAGTTCCCACGGTCTCGTACTTCGGTCAGCCTCTGACAGTTTATTAAAAATTCCGAGTCATAATAGTGATTTCTATTCCTATTCTTTCTGTGTCCATGGTGCAAGACTCTGGAACGATCTCCCAGCAAATATACGAAACTCGCCTTCTTTACCATCGTTTAAGACTCACCTTAAGGATTACTACCTTTCTAAGAAGTAACCAGTTCTTCCCTTTCTCTCCTGTTCCTCTCCCAATTTCCTCTCCTCGGGTATTATTAGTCTTAAATTCTTCCACTTATCTGTATGTTATGTAATAATCTTTATTTTCACAATGCGCGCATGTACCACTATGTTTAGGTTAGCTGTAAGACATTGCCATGTGGCAATAAGCTCGCCTTTTTTGTATATTTATTAAGTGCAAATAAAGAGTTTACAGCAACAGTAAACCCCACTCTATGTAAATGTAAATGTAAATGTAAATATAAATTTATATCCATTTTGCCGTAGGCAAACCCGAGCTAATCGCCATTCATTTGACCCCGTTAAATCCCGCGTTGGCGTAACGACTCGATTGTTAAATTAAATGGTAGTTATAAGGATGATATTGAAAAATTGCAAACTTGTAAAAAATTAACGATAAATAGTGGTAGACTCGTTGGTTTTTAGTGGAAGATAGGATTTCCATATTAGAAACATGTACGATAATTTTAGCGATAAAGAGGTAATTCTGAACTTTCAAGTTTACAGTTTGATGTTTAGCTTTCAGATAATTGGAAAAAATTGCTAATTAGAATGTTTTGTTTGTTTGTATTATTTATTGTGAAATTTCACATTGGGCGGGTTTATTATCATACGACAAACTCTTACAACCAACCCTACTATGAAGTGTTTATACTTATATTTGCATATGTAACATGTGTAAGTGTGTGTCTTATATTTGCATATGTAACATGTGTAAGTGATCGAGAGAATTGAAATGCAATTCCGTTAATTTTACCCCAACGGAAAATGGTGATCCAGCCGGGAATCTAACCCGATACAATATAAGATCCCTTACAATGTAAGGGATCTTATATTATCAGGCGACCTATCAACTATGCCACCGGGTCGTGTATTGTCCCTCGTGTTTGCATTGCAGCGACGAGAACTTAAACTGAAAGTAGATTCCTTCCTTGGAACAGGTGCTGCCTAGTTAAGAGTGACGCAGAATCATTGTGTTTAAACAATTCTTATATATTTTCTTTATAAAT
>OX155958.1:4127635-4168321 GCA_944548615.1 Micropterix aruncella
CTAAAATAATAATAATTCAGAAATCACGTCGTATAAAAATGTATAAAAAAATATTTGGATCATTTATTTTGACATTTTAGGAACTCGATATTTTACCTACCGCTAGATGGCGCAGCGCGCTCAAAGCTTGTCATACTTTTATTTAACATATTGTTCAAATTTTTATTTAAAAACAATTCGTATCGATCACCTACAAGGATGTAACTAATAAAAATCTCACGGCATATAAAACGTTTGGTATAGTAAAATATATGGTTACAAAATGTTGTGTATCGCTGTTTATTTATTGAATTTTAACGATCATTTTGTCAAATAAAATTTTGACGACTTATCCCTGTTTTTATTTATTTTATTTATTATTGCTGCGATTTATTTATTTTATTTATTTTATTTATTAAAGAAAAGCACATTTTTATGGCAGTACATTGTAAGTTTAACATTATAGGCTTAAATGTAAATAATAGCAAAATAGAAAGCACCGCAGACCAATTTTTTTTAAATCAACGCCGCCTAACTAGGCCTAGGCCCGTACTAAGGCAAGCGTACCAAGTAGAGTGGTTTGTGCATACTTTAGTGTGCATTAAATTGCATAGTTTATTGTCAAAAAAGTATCAATAACATTTTAGGTCAAATATATTCCATATTATTCTACCGCTGCAATTCGTTAACATAAGCATATTATTTAACAGAAAATGTAAATAATTTTATATTTCTTGGATTTCTCTTAAACATTTTGGTCGTAAAATCCACCGATGATAAATTATTATGAAAAAAATATCCATTCAGCACCTTTCATTCTAGACCGAGGGTCGCGCGTGCCTCCAAATGTCGTTTTTTATCAGTACATAAGAAAAACTTTCTACTTACTCCACCTTGTGTCCGGGCCCATAAGGCCCTGTCAAGGCTGCAAAGGCCCTACTGATGTACTAGAGCTGTCAACTATATAGGGCGAGCCCGCCATCTCCCGTGAGGTGAGCGTAGAAGACTTGGTACGAATACAATTCACTGACTAGTTACGCCACGTAAGAGACCAACGCCTTACCGCGAGATAACCAGGTTAATCACCAGCGGGCCGACACTCGCGCCCTTACTTCCAGTTGCAACCAGATTACTCCGGTCTCCCGACTGGTTACAGGTTCAAGGTCGCATGCGAGGTCCTCTCCCTTACGCAGCGGTGATACGATGTCTACCGAATCTATCGCGGACCACGGAATCCTTTGCCCGTCTGTTCACCCGGTATCGGGTAGCCGATTGGTCGTTTCAAGAAAGTTGCCGTAAGGTTAACAACTATCCCCGCTCTATAGGAGACAGTACTGTTTCCAGACTCCTTCGGCTGTCGGTCGGAATGTACAATCGATTGGCTAACGCCGCACGGTGCTTAAACCGTCCAGGACCGCCCGAGGGTTGACCCTTAGGGGAAACTGGCCCGCAGGTCAGAGTCTTACCCGGGCTCGCACTTCTGCGAGGAGGCCGCCGGATGGGTATTGACCCGTGAGTTTGACCGACCCTAAACATATGGGTCTTGTGGCCTAATTGCAACAGGGCCCATTAGCTCCCAAGCCTATTAGCTCCCCCTACTGATGTACTGAAAAAAAACGTATAATATATACATAATTTATTATCTAGTATATCCATAGATAATACTTATTGCCGGCGCCCGCGTATCGCCCGGCAGACATTGCAATTTATTTAGCTTTAGTCCATGTGTCCATTATATCATTGTTGCAATTTTTTTATTTTTTTTTATTATTTTTGTTAAATTATAATTCTATTATGTAAAAAAGAGACATTACCAAGACAAAAGGATTCGGAGACTTCCAACGAATTTTTTTTTTTTTTATTTGAACTAGGTATTGACTGTGACGGGAAAATACGTCGGATAAATAAGAAGTCCTGACGTCACTAACATTATTATTCAAAGGCTTTAATTTTTTTTAACTTGCAAGATATAGCTTGTTGGAATAATCCAGTAGCATTTATTTTTACACAGTCACTAACCAAATACCTCACCTTGTCCTCTTCTTTATCCTTCCCTGGGCAACCTTAGCATAAGTAATTGACATATATTTGTATAAGTTTATTTTAATTTTAACTTTACTACTTCTCTGTGTATTGTACGGCAACAATACAAATTAGTTTATCAAATGGTTGACTGTAAGATATCGCTATAGCAATAAGTCCGCCGTTTGTGCATAAATTGTCTAGTCCGCCATTTTGTACATGCATTGAATTAGGACAGCCCGTTCTAAGTTTCACCAAGACAGGACTGCGGCATATATAGAGTTGTCAACTACAACGGCGAACCCGTCACCTTAGGAAGTTTTAACGATTAGTCGTTCTCTCTCCCGTGAGGTGAACGCAGAAGACTTGGACAAAACAATCCACCGCCATGCTCCGCCACATGCCCGCAAGAGGCCAACGCCTTAACCGGGAGATAGCCAGGAGTGTTACCCAGCTTACACTCACGCCCTTGCTTCCAATTTCGACCAGATTACTCCGGTCTCTCCACAGGACTGCGGCACCAATGGTTGGCTTCCAACGAGGGAACTCCTCAACGGCCAACAACACAGACAGGAAATTTCGTATAAGCATTCAATTATGATAGCCCGTTCTAAGTTTCACCATGACATGGCTGCTGCAGTTATATAAAAATTGAGTGTTTTTTTGTTCCTAACCTATTCCTTTGAAAATTTTTAGATCTGGCTGTTCATAATTAGATTTTGCAAAAATATGAGTCATGCTCTTTTCATTAAAGTGATTTGTTTATGAGCAACATTTAGTTTATTGACAAAAAGTATCGTAAAATAAACGTAATGTCTTAAATAGGAATCTAAGACCGCAAGAGAAAATAGTAGGGTTTGCTTAACTGCATACATTTTAATATTTCTTCAGTTTCCGGTACTATCAATCTCTTTCCAACGAATCTCGATTGGCATCCTAGATTTACGCGTTAGCAAGATAGACTGCCTGTAAGATATGCCGTTTCCTCCGCCTCTGAACATCGTAGGGGTACCCGTGTAACTCTATCGATCACTCTGTGCTGGACTTTGGGGCTTTTTGGATTACTCGCGAGCCGCTATTTCTTCTGATTGCCCCACATTAGCTAGAATCGCACCCGTGCGAGCTGAATTTAATAGATTGGTCGCGCGGTACGATTCGCTAGGTGGGTTTCTGAATTTAGTATGTTGATTGCTATAATCATTAATTATATAGTGTACTACATTGCTCGATGTCGTACTATGATTTGGCAGCTATCGTTTTACTACGAAACTCAACGCGTAGATGGCAACCTCAGTTGACCCTGGTCTTTGAAACTTTTACTTTTCCGGCAGGGGAAAGTATTGTAAACGCCATATTTTTTTTGTTGAGATTGATATTTACATTTTGACCTCCGTACCCTTAACCGATTAGGACCATTTCCAGACTGAAAATTCTCTGTGAGTATTCCTACACGTTAGCGCCCAAACACTAGTTCTGATTAACCTGAAATTGGCATGCAGGCATCATTTGGTCATGGCAAGAGTTCAAAAGACTGTGGTTTAAATCGGTCCATCAGAGGGCGCGCTAATATTGCAGTCTCTCGAAATGTTGCACCTCTCCCTTATGAACCGAATGTATCGCTGACCGCTGCATCCTTTGCCCGGCTTATCCACCCGGGATCGGGTGGCCGAATGGTCGTTTCAAGAGTAGTTGCCATAACGTTTACAACTACTACCGCTCTATAGGAATCATTACTGTTTCCTGACTCCCCCGGCTGTTAGTCAGAATGTACAATCGATTGGCTGACGCCGCACGGAGCGCAAACCATCCAAGAGCGCCCAAAGGTTAACTCCCATAGGGGAGATTGACTCGCAGCCCAGAGTCCTACCCTAGCTCTCACTTCTGCATGGTGGCCGCCGGATGGGTGTTGACCTGTGCGTTTGACTGACTCTATACAACTGAGTCTTAGTGTCCAACCTGCAACAGGGCCCATTAGCTCCCTACAATATGAAAGTTAATATTAAAAACACATTTTAAAAAACATGCTTTTATTAAAATGCTCTATCCCGAGCAAACCCTGGGTGGAGCCGCCATTTCATAGTGGAACTTAGAACGGGCTATCATAATTAAATACTGTACAGAATTTCATGTTTGTGCTGTTGACCGATTCGGAGTCCCCTCGTTGAAAGCCAACCCTGAGTGCAGCAGCCCTGTCGCAGTGAAGCTAAGAACGGGCTATCATAATTGAATGCATATACATAAAATCGTTTTTGTGCTGTTGGCCGTGGAGGAGTCCCCTCGTCGGAAGCCAACCCTGGGTGCAGCGATGTCATGGTGTTAGAACGAGCTATCATAATTGAATGCGTATATAAAATATAAATTGTGTGTCTGTGCTGTTGACAGTGGAAGAGAAGCCTCATCGGAAGCCTATCCCAGGATAGGCTAATCTACACCCAGGCGTAGAATCAGGTCATGTTTAACATAAAAATGCGCTGTCATCGAAACTGCACCAACATGTAAAATTTCAACTTCATAGGATAAGAGAAAGTGGTTCTAACGCTGATTGCAAGATTTGACCTAAACAAACATACATACTAACAAACATTGCAAGGTAAATATGTAATAATATAATAAAAGCTTGTAAAAAAGACGGACCATAAACCTACTTATATCACAATTGACGGGCCGGTGGGTAGGACGCTCAAACTATTGAACATTCTTCCGCCAGAAATTGAAATCGAAATGCTTCTTTGTGGAATTTGAAGAGGGAGTTGCCTCTTTGACTTAAAGTAGATTACGCATTATTTTTATGTTTTTATCTCCTTTTATTGTTTTTGCTCCTTCGGTTGTAATAATGGGCCCGATAGCGTTTATTCGTGAACTAAAATCGGACTTAGTTCATGCGCGAGAGACAGGCCGATACGTTAACCCCTCTAATCGAGGGGTAAAAATTTTGCGCGGGGTAAAAATTTTGACAGTTTTGCGACTGAAGTCGATGGTCTTGAGAAAAAAACGACCATAACTTTTAAACTACTATACGCATCGTAAAAAGAATAACTGTAAAATGATCGTATTGAAATTATCATTGAAATGATCGCATAACATTATCTCGTAAAACAATTAAGATCATCGTAAACACAGCGCGGAGCGCTCTAACCAATATTGATTACATACCATTTTAGGCATTTGTAAGCGTCTAACCAAGAATGGTTAGCTCAAATATGAAGGTTAGCGGAATATGAAATGAGTGGTTGACAATATTTTACCAAAAAACTAGCAATCGAACATAAAGCGGCATAATGTTGGAAGACGAAATATTTTCAAACGAATTTATTTTATGTGTGGCAGGTAGTTTTTGTGCCGGGAAGACATGATCGTTCATTTGAAATTCCTCTCTAACGCACAGCTTTGTCTCTTTCGCGTGAACTATTTTCCAGTATTAGTTCTAGAGTAATCGAGCCCAGTATATTTATGTTTAAATTTAATTGTTTCTTTATCTGTAACTAGCTGTTGCCCGCGGCTTCGCCTCGCGTAAAGTTTCGAATCGAGTTGCTAATTTGAGTGGGGTGGCGTATATTTGCCTTTTTTAGTCGCTACCCCCCGCTAGCCCCCGCTAGGTAATTCAAGGTGCTTGCCCGCGTTATTTATTTTATGATATCTCTAAAACTATTCCACCTAAAAAGTTACAATACACAGCTATTTTTATATCCATTTAACACACGTAATGATGGATCAATCTATTTTAATAAGGATTCATATTTTACTGCTAATGTCTTCAACAAACCAACTACTTTTTTTTCTTATTTTTTTGAGTTATAAAAGCAGTCGTTGTAGCTTATATAAAAGTTAGATATATGCTATCGCGGACTTTTTTATAGATCTTTTTGAGGCCGACGTTTTTGTTTTACATAGTTTTCAAAAATACCAAACCGTTTCTGCAGCGCACGTAAAGCACATCAGCACATTTTCGCCGACTCGATTTACAAATAACGTGATTTTGTATTGAAAACTAATATTTATCACAATAAAATATAGCCTATAGCACTACTCGATAATTTAGGTTTCCATTAGTGAAATATTAAAAAACAAAACGGATAAGTAGTTTTGTAGATTACCCCCTACATACAAACTTACAAACTTACAAACATTAACTTTTTATAATATTAGTATATATAACTAGCTGACCCGTGGCCACTTCGTTGGGCGGTAAAACTTTTTACTTGTGATGAAATTATGAGTGTGGTTTGGTTAGTACTGAGTGCTATGATTTATTTCCTGACTGCCAACAAAAGGGTTATATTTTTACTGCATATGTATGTACATATGTATTTGCATGCCAATTTGACTGTATTACCGTTATTTCTGTGTGTCTTCTTGTGAGTGTCTTATTTGTGAGTGTCTTATCTCTTTAACCATTTATGCAGTAAAAGGGAAATTATATGCAGTAAAAGGGAAACGTCTTTTGTTTTAAACACTTGAGACGATAAATTTACTTATTTTGATATGATTTCATAATTGTTGATAATATGACCAATAAACATGACCTAACGATTTAAATTATTTTTTTAATATAAAATACTGCTTTTTGTGACTAAATATAAAAGTTAGACGTATACTGTCGCTGACTTTTTTGTAGGCATTATCAAGCTCTACTACTTTTCTTTAGAACTTAATCATATATCTCTCATCGTTAAGGTAATGTTAGTTAGAAACGTTTTCGTTCGACCGTTTATTCTCCGACTTACATTGCAAATGTAAGTCTACCACGATAAAGTCTTCTCATTTTTCGGATTAATATATAGCCTATGGCACTCGCAAGTAACGTGGCTTTCTATTGGTAAAAGAATTTTCAAAATCGGTTCTGTAGATGAAGAGATTACTTCCTAAAACATTACAAACTTTACCTCTTTATAATATTAGTATAGATATGCACCGCATTGGTTGTATAAATAAGATAAAAACAAATTTACCGCATAAACTTTGTAGCTCCCGGCGTTTCGTGAATGTTGCAACCGCTGTTGCCCAGGGTACCCTAAACAAAGGCGGTGACACGTCGGGCATGGTACAAACTTCACGCTGTCAATTCGTTTTTATCTTACTTATAATGTCAAACAAGCGCTATAGTCTTTTATTTCATTACATATTGGTATTGCTATAAGGGATATACAGTAAAGCATTATATTAATAATTTGAAATCTATACCAATATTATAAAGAAGTAATGTTTGTAAGTTTGTATGTAGGGGATAATGTCCGAAACTACTTATCCAATTTCCAAAATCCATTCACTATTGGACAGCTTCATTATCGACGAGTGCTATGGGCTATATTTTTTGTGATAGATATTGGTTTTCAATAAGAAATCACGATATTTGTAAATCAAGTCGGAGAAAATGAGCTGATGAGTTGCTTTATCGGCGTGCGTTGAAGAAGCGGTTTGATATATGTAAAAATAATATATGACAAAAACATTGAGCTCAAATAGATCTATATAAAAGTTGACGACGGCATATATCCAACTTTTATATTTAAGCTACAATAACTGCTTTTATATTTTAAAAAAAGTAAGAAAAATAAGTGGGCATTGTTTGTTAACGACATTATCAATAAAATAAGAATCTTTATCAAAATTAATTATTACATTATCACGGGTGTTGAATAGAGATAAAATTAGCCATGTTCTGTAAGTGGTTAAATGGAATAGTTATTAGATATTATGAAATTAGAACCCGTGGCGAGGAACAAGACGCTTACGCCTACGAGATAGGTTACGTCTTGCATTCTATATTTAAAGGTAGAGGCTAAAATGGCAAATAATCCCTAATTAGGCTAACAAATCGATTCGAAACTTTACGCGAAGCGGAGCCGCGGGCAACAGCTAGTAAATAAATAAACATATTGCTCACAGAGTAATCTTCTCATGAAATCCAACGTAAATTGGATCGTTCGATCGTATTTTTTTTTTTTTTTTTGGTAGTAGTCTTTATTCATAAAAAAAGATACAAATTACATGTCACAGTTCCCCACTAAGGCTAGTGCCTTTTCAGTGGGTAACTAACAATAATGTGTTTATATCTGACTTATATTATCTATTACCTATTATACTTTTATTAACTATTATAACTTTTTACGTTAAGTAGATGTATTGACTTCCTAACCTAACCTAATCTAACCTATATCTCCTATCATAACTAGCTGAATATACACTTATAAATATGCTTCTCCACTAAATTAATATGCCTACTTACTAATCTAACCTAACCTATAGGTACTAATTATCCTGGTATACTTACTTTGTTTACAATTACAATAACAGATGATTACACTAATAACATGATTCATACTAGATATCTATATTTATGCCCTAACCTAACCTAACTTATCTTAATTAGCTTGGTTTACCAAAATTATTCTACTTGATGTTATTACTAATTTAGTCTAATAGAATTTTTACTTACAGTTATGCTACTGCTTTTACATATTTATGCGAATTTACACTAATATAGTTTTTAATTTCTCTGTTATAGTATTTATATTACATAATATTTAAATTATTTCAATTATTTCAATTAGCTTGCCTGGGTAAGTCATTATTTAGGTTGCTTAGTAGTATAAGTTTCAATGTTTTCTTTAGTAAGTATTTGCTGATTGAGTTGTCTAATTTTATTGAAAAGTGATTGAATAATTTTGGAACAATGAATTCAACAGTTCTATCGCCGTAATAATTGTTTTGCTTGTTATATTTCAAATACCCCTTTTCACGTAGCCGAGTTCTGTGTACATGATCGGCAGGTATTCGTAACGAACCGTTTTCGTTGTTGTCAAGCAGAATTTTATACCATACGAAGAAACTTATAGGCAAGACATCAATTGAGGAGTAGAGTTCTGTGTAATTATTTTGCTTAATTTGTATTGAGCCTTTTGGTGCCATTTGTTTCAGTATTCGAATTTGAATATTTTCCACTTTCCTAACGTACGTGGGAAATGTAAGTCCCCATACCTGAATGCCATATCCTAGTATAGAATTTACAAGTGAAAAGTATATGATTTTCATAATATGAGGTACTACGGATTTCAGGTGAAAGAATAGTTTAAAAAAAATCCTGAGTTTTCCACACAGTAGAAGTATGTGACTTTCCCAATTAAAGTTTTTGTCAAGTATTAAGCCCAGGTATTTATGTGTACTCACAACCTCTAGACTATTGCAGGAGCAGTTTAGATGTGATACGTTATCGTGAATGCACGTATACGAGTGTGCTTTAATAGCTATCTCACCCCTTTTTTTATAGGGAGAGGTGACGTACAATACCTTTGTCTTCGTATGGTTGATAACGAGGCCGTTGTCATGGGACCAGCGCAACAGTTGTTGGAATTGTTGGTTCATGATTGTGTTTGCAGTATTTACGTCATCGTGCTCAACCACTATCGCTGTGTCATCAGCGAATTGGTAAACTTTTGATTTAAAAAATATATTCGATATAGTGTTGCAATATATCAAATAAAACATAGGTCCCAATACGGAGCCCTGTGGTGTACCCTCTGTTATCCTAACACTTTTACCAATCGAGTCCCCTATTTTTACCGCCATTTCTCTATCACTTAGGTAACTGCGCAGTAACTCTTTGTATCTGCCTCTTATACCTACATCGTCAAGGGTCCTTATTAGTCGATCATGATTAATTATGTCGAAAGCCTTGCTAAAATCCACAAGGACAATTATGACGTGTTTTTTGTCATTCAGGCACTTATTTACGTGGTTTGTAAAATTAGATAGGAGTTGATCGGTATTCTTATTTTTTTGGAACCCGTATTGGCTTTCATTGATAATATTATTAGTCGTTAGGTATGTCTGCACCTTGCCTGCGATATATTTTTCAAAGATTTTGTTAATACTTGACAAAATGCTGATGGGTCTATAATTGTTGTAATCCTTGTGATAACCGCCTTTATATACAGGTCTTATTTAAGCTATCTTTAAAAAAATTGGATATAATCCTGTATCTAAGCACAGATTAAGAATTTTACTAATAATAGGACTAATCTTTTTGTTAATTAATTTGAGATCTCTTACTCTAATTTGATCTAATCCAGGTGATTTATTGGCATCTAAACCAGCTATAATTTTCTGAATATCTTCTGCCTTACTTTTCGGAATGTACATAGTTCTGTCTATTGGCTTAGTTGAATTTAAATCTAATGTTTTTTTGTCGCATTTATGGAGTATGGCTTTAACGTTGTTTTGAAAATTTTCTACAAATTCATTTGCAATATTTCCGTGACTTTTATTTTCTCCTAAGTATTTTATTATTGGGTTTTGACCCAGTTATCGAACCGATTTTTTTGACGTTTTCACATCACAAGTAAACATATCAAAACGAATAAAAATCATGACTGCCGTTACAGAAAGTGAACTATTATATTAATTATTATTTTTATCACGGTTATTTTATATAATATTCGTGATTTATATTTGTATCCATATAGATAGTCGTAAATTTCAGGAATGTACTCAATCAGACCTTTCATTTGACACTAACACGATATATTAATGTTAATTTATTGACATTTGGACATTTAGACATTTCATCAATTACTTACTTGATATTTAGACAATTAAGGCACCCTATGATACTCAAGATGACATAACGATTCTAATAATACCACACTTTTAAATCGGTTCAAGCGTTTAGACGTTATGGCGGAATAAAGAAACGGAAAACATACCTAGATGAACCCTGAACACATTACAGTCCTTTTTTGTTGGACAGTCATGTAAAAAGGCTCAAAGGCTCATGTTTCTATTGGAACCAGTATCCAAAAAAATCCTACCTTAGTGCAGAATTCTAAAAAATCCTTTTCTTAATCGGAACAATCCTTGTAATAGTTCTGTTGTGACACAAATTTCAGCCTCACTGCACTGCAGCCTCACTGCACAACTTATTGCAGGCAAACTGTCGAATTTGAACATGAACTGTCAAAATTTGGCGCACAAACGCACACGCATGATGAACAGACTACGATTATGATCTTACCGTCGCGTCGATTGGGCAAGAGTCAATTTCGCGTGGCCGCGCGCGGCGGAGACTGACAATCATGTGCCATCGCTGATTATTTGCTGAATATCAGCGCAGCGTTGCTCCAATGATCAATTTTCTTCTTTGGCGTGCATTCATTACTATACAGGCCGTTTCGCTTTTATAATTTGGTGTTTTTGTGCAAGAAATGCGGTGGACGGCCGTTTTGTTTAGTGGTATATTTGGAACGGGAACTATTTGACAGAAATTTCTTAGGCTTATTTGTAGTCAGAACCAGTGATCATTGGAAATATTTACTTTACTACACGACTCGGTGGCATAGTGGTTAGGCCGCCCGATCTTGCATTGTTCCAAGTTCAATTCCCGGCTGGGTCAAACGGAATTAAATTAACAATTATGTCGATCAAATGCAATAACAAGACACGCACATGTTAGAGGCATAAAAGTCTTACTTAAAATACAGTATTTTCCCATCATATTGGAACGTTAGAAAACATTACAATTAGCAAATAAAAATGAAAAAGAAAACGCAAGGAAATGCAAAGAAAAATGTAAAAGAGAAAATACAATAAAAATGCATAGAGATTACACATTACAGGGAAGAGCATACAAACCTTAGCCATACAAACACCTTTGTCATAAAAACACTCCATAGTAGGGTTTGTTGTAAGAGATTGTCGTATGATACCTAATAGTCGTTAGATAATGAAAACAAAATATATCGTAAGAATTTTAGAGTATTAGTTCTTAGCATTTTTATTTGTACAATGTAGTATTTTTTCTCTTTTTTTTTGTACTGCATATTAATATTTAAAATCTATCAACACCCATTCATTCCTTTTCCCTCTCCCAACCCCTACTCCACTGTACATATTGGACACTTAACTCACTGAAAATATTGTTGAAAACATGTCATCAGCCAGTTTTATTGTTTTTAATGTAATTGCATTATTTTTTGTAGCGCTGTATGTTTTACTTATTAAATAAATAAATATTAAACCGGCCCATTGTGACGTTTCACGATAAAGAGTAGAACCAAACTAACAAACAAACTTTCTTGCTCCTATTGCAGCGACCAAAAATATAGTTCACAAAGAAGTAGTAATTTACAGGTTTTATTTTGCAGAAAAGAACACTGGCAGGAGTATCTCGTAATACACACTGTGAACCATGCTTTATTAAGTACAAAATATTGACTTCTACCTCTGAATACGTTTTAAAATGTCTACTATATGCTAAACCTAATATAAACGACCAAGGGGTAAACGGGAACATGCCTCCTACTCCTACAATACACGCAGACGTGATGATGTTGTCTTGCCTAAATTACACCTTACGCAAACACAAAAGTACTTTGAATATTTGAGCTTCAAGCTCTTTAACCAGTTACCATTCTCGACAAGAAATATGGAAACAGAGGCGTTTGAAAGGTTTATTAAACAAAAGCTGTAATCCACACATGCTTTCTATAAGTTGGGTGATTTTTTTGAGTATGTCAATTCTTTTAAATGGGATTAACATTAATATGTAACTTTCGGCTATATCATTTTGGTTTTATTATTTATTTTATAATAAACAAAAAATATCATTTGTCAACAACAACAACAAAAATGATAATATTATGAATATAATATTTAATATGTATCTAGGTACAATGTTTAACGTAACATACCTACCTGACCATCTTGTAAAATACATACGTTGTTTCTTTTACAATTATGTTTTGATACTTTCTATCGCGTGATTATTTTTGTATAGAGTGCCTGAGATGACTATTAATATTTTTATAACAATTGATTATTAAATGTGTATACCCATGTACATGGAATCGGTTTTTTTATTTTTTTTTATCTGCAGTGTAAATTCGACTTTAGTCAATGCTACTGTCAAATGAATATTTCCGCTTGATTAGTTTTATATCTATATCAATATATTACGAGCAACTAACGAATTCTAATATGCGATAACTAGCTTTAATTGATTATTCATGATGTTATTGTATATTCTGAATGAATAAATTGAATACTGAATAAGCGAATAACATCGAAATTGTGAAGGCGTCCCAATTTGCAGCTTCCAGATTTGACACAAAGCAATATATACATACCTGACGTTTTCGGATTTGCGGATTCCATTTTTGCCGTATACTAATTCCACAGCGGCCAGATCTGCTGCATCCACATTTGCCGCATCGAAATTCTGATCATCCAAATTGACTGTATACCAATTTGCCACATTCGGGGAAAGGTACCGCTAAATAATGGGCTCGATTGCGTTTCTCCGTGAAATAAAATCGGCAATTAGTCCGTGTGAACGAGACAGGCAATACGCTAGAGCGGAATGTGAGATGACCGGTTGTCACGTTTTCGCATTAAAAATGCCCGCCAAGGTCAAATCTTAAGGTGCGATTCCACCAAAATAGTGTGCAGCACATTTGCTTGCACACATTTTGTGCAAAACTCCAACAGTGCAGGTACTAAGCTGGTGTCGCATTTGGCTTCCGTCTCCACTGGTAAGGCTGTGCGTAACTTTTGTAAGCGCACAGTTCAGCACACTTGTGCGCGAGCATGTTCACTGAGCAGAGTTTCTGCCGAGACAGTTCAGTAGTTAATATGAACGGGCAGGAAAACGTAGTGCTTTGTGCTGCAGCATGTGTTTTACTATGTAGTCTCCTTAAAAAGAAACGAAGGAAGAAACCGCGATGTTGGGTGAGGCCGTTACTACAGCGACGGAATGAAGAAACGAATAAATTTCTAGAAGAAATAAAAATAGATCCATTGAGTGGATTTAAAAACTTCACACGTATATCTTGCGAAGATTTTGAGTTGCTGGTTAATGTAACTAGTCCTTTTATTGCTAAGCAAGATACCAACTACAGAAAATGTGTCCCTGTTTCAATAAGGCTTGCAATCACCTTAAGATATCTTGCTACTGGAATTCAAATATGCATAAGCAAACCATTTCGGCTTATATATATCTAAAATCCCAGAACCTGAAGATTTTGAGTCCGCGATTTTCTTCTTTTCTCTTCGGTATTGAGCCAAAATAATCTTCCATTTTCTCATTACCTCAGTCGAGTCACAATTGAAACTTTGCGCCAACTCTTGAGTGGCGTCGTGTTTTTTGTTTTTATTTTTATAATCACTGTGACTAGAATCCCCTAATACAGTATAAGTTTCAATAGCTTGAATAAAATTATTAATTTTATCATTCGTCCAATCCATATTTAGCTTGGTTAATTAACAATGTACGCCCACAAATCAATGTTTTCACTCCGGTAGCGGAAGCAAGACTGAGTTCGCGCACAACAGGTTTGTACACGTCGACGCGAGTCCACTGCCTGCATGTGTGCGCGCACAAAAGTATACAGATGTGCGCGAACATTTCTAGAATGTTCGCGCACAATTTGTTATTGTTTGCTTTAGTGAGTCGACCAGAATAAACATTTGTGTCGCACAATGTGCATTGCAGTGCCGCACAGTTCTGCACACTGGTGGAATCCTGCCTTTACACCGCACGAAGTATGCCCGAATTTATTATGACGAGTATAAGTTCAACAGGTAGTATTTATCGACGATCGTTCGTTTCATATTCTGCTCTAAAGTATTGCTCTGTCTCGTTCGCTTGGACTAATTTTAGTTTTAGTTTACAAAGAAACGCAATCGGGCCGCAAATCGGGCAAGAAAGACCACAAAGAAACGCAATCTGTTTTATTTCGATTCATACCTACGTTAAGTAATTTTCGCAACAATGTAATTTTCTCATTTCAAAAACATATGTATAAAACAATAAAAATAATTTAATTTGAGTCGAAAACTTACCGAATAATAATTAAAATATTCATTACTTATTTTGATGGATCTCATTTTAAATCGCTGCTAACCCACAAAACTGTTTCAAATCAAACATTTCTTAAAAATCATTTTTATATGATCCATTGTACCTAAATAAATAAGTTGTACATACACAAAAGTGAAACGTGTTGAAATAGGTAGACACATACTAGTAATAAATATACCTACATGCTAGTCATAAAAAAGCCTCTTATAAGATTAAGTTGCGTAATCTTCTTTTTACAAGCTTTTATTTACCTTGCAATTTTGAGAAACAAAATTTCGTATACGCATTAAAATGTTAGCCCGTTCTAAGTTTCAGCGCGACAGGGCTGCTGCACCCAGGGTTGGCTTCGAACGAAGGGACTATTCAACGGTTGATATAAAACAAACGAAATTTTGTATACGCATTCAATTATGATAGCCCGTTCTAAGTTTCACCGGGACAGGGCTGCTGCACCCAGGGTTGGCTTCCATCGAAGGGACTACTTAACGGTTGATATCAAAGAAACGAAATTTTGTACACGCATTCAATTATGATAGCTCGTTCTAAGTTTCACCGTGACAGGGCTACTGCACCCAGGGTTGGCTTCCAACGAAGGGACTACTCAACGGTTGATATCAAAGAGAAACGAAATTTTGTACACGCATTCAATTATGATAGCTCGTTCTAAGTTTCACCGTGACAGGGCTACTGCACCCAGGGTTGGCTTCCAACGAAGGGACTACTCAACGGTTGATATCAAAGAAACGAAATTTTGTACACGCATTCAATTATGATAGCTCGTTCTAAGTTTCACCGTGACAGGGCTACTGCACCCAGGGTTGGCTTCCATCGAAAGGACTACTCAACGGTTGATATCAAAGAAACGAAATTTTGTACACGCATTCAATTATGATAGCTCGTTCTAAGTTTCACCGTGACAGGGCTACTGCACCCAGGGTTGGCTTCCAACGAAGGGACTACTCAACGGTTGATATCAAAGAAACGAAATTTTGTACACGCATTCAATTATGATAGCTCGTTCTAAGTTTCACCGTGACAGGGCTACTGCACCCAGGGTTGGCTTCCATCGAAAGGACTACTCAACGGTTGATATCAAAGAAACGAAATTTTGTACACGCATTCAATTATGATAGCTCGTTCTAAGTTTCACCGTGACAGGGCTACTGCACCCAGGGTTGGCTTCCAACGAAGGGACTACTCAACGGTTGATATCAAAGAAACGAAATTTTGTACACGCATTCAATTATGATAGCTCGTTCTAAGTTTCACCGTGACAGGGCTACTGCACCCAGGGTTGGCTTCCATCGAAAGGACTACTCAACGGTTGATATCAAAAAAACGAAATTTTGTACACGCATTCAATTATGATAGCTCGTTCTAAGTTTCACCGTGACAGGGCTACTGCACCCAGGGTTGGCTTCCAACGAAGGGACTACTCAACGGTTGATATCAAAGAAACGAAATTTTGTACACGCATTCAATTATGATAGCTCGTTCTAAGTTTCACCGTGACAGGGCTACTGCACCCAGGGTTGGCTTCCATCGAAAGGACTACTCAACGGTTGATATCAAAGAAACGAAATTTTGTACACGCATTCAATTATGATAGCTCGTTCTAAGTTTCACCGTGACAGGGCTACTGCACCCAGGGTTGGCTTCCAACGAAGGGACTACTCAACGGTTGATATCAAAGAAACGAAATTTTGTACACGCATTCAATTATGATAGCTCGTTCTAAGTTTCACCGTGACAGGGCTACTGCACCCAGGGTTGGCTTCCAACGAAGGGACTACTCAACGGTTGATATCAAAGAAACGAAATTTTGTACACGCATTCAATTATGATAGCTCGTTCTAAGTTTCACCGTGACAGGGCTACTGCACCCAGGGTTGGCTTCCAACGAAGGGACTACTCAACGGTTGATATCAAAGAAAGGAAATTTTGTATACGCATTAAATTATGTTAGCCCGTTCTAAATTTCACCGGGACAGGGCTGCTGCACCCAGGGTTATCTTCCAACGAAGGGACTACTCAACGGTTGATATCAAGGAAACGAAATTTTGTACACGCATTCAAATATGATAGCCCGATCTAAGTTTCACCGGGACGGGGCTGCTGCACCCAGGGTTGGCTTCCAACGAAGGGACTACTCAATGGTTGATATCAAAGAAAGGAAATTTTGTATACGCATTAAATTATGTTAGCCCGTTCTAAATTTCACCGGGACAGGGCTGCTGCACCCAGGGTTATCTTCCAACGAAGGGACTACTCAACGGTTGATATCAAGGAAACGAAATTTTGTACACGCATTCAAATATGATAGCCCGATCTAAGTTTCACCGGGTGTAATGATCTGAAAATCATCACATGATCGCTTAGCAGCTCTAAGCTAACCGAAAATAGATTAATCGAATTTAAAATTAAATTGTACTTGAAAAAGATCATAGTGACATCTAGCGATTTAATTAGGAACTAAAAACTGACAGATGAAAGAAGGGCCGTTGCTAAACTATAGAGCGCAGTGCCAGAATCACATAAATAAAAGGGTTTGAGTAGTTTTTGAGAGTTAAGGACATTATTAGGGGTTTAAATATAGACAATCAGGAATATTTGGCAAGAAATTAGCATATTTTGAGATTTTTACGAAAAATCGACGTAAATATCAATAATTGACAAATAGACAATAGAAGCATGTTTATGGTCTTAAAAAGTCGACCGATTGGTTTTTCAAAGAAATATAAAAAGGGGTTCATTAAATAGTAGGAATTATGGGAGAATTAATAGCAATATTGATAAAGTCATTTGAAGAACATTTAATTTATTATTAAGAGAAATTGGAAAACATAATCGACATCGATGGAAGAAAGCCGAATTAATGAAATTAAAAGAATTTTTCACCAAATAATTGCCAGTCAAAATAAAATTTAATTGTTAAAATGAGGAAATTTAGAAACACTTAATTAAAATGGAGGAATTACTAGATAAAAATACTATAAATAAATAAAATTGAAATAAAATAGTTATATTATTTCGCTTTCAAATGTGAAAGCGGAAACGACGCGCGGAAGAGGCGGCAAAGTCAGGTCAAAATATGAAGATTTCCCGCCGAATATGAAACATCAATTTCTCATAATACGTAAAATAAATACTTAAAATCATTTGTAGAATTAGAAGCACGAATTATCGTTAAGAAATTCGTTTGTTACCAATGTGGCAGAGCGTTATTTAACGAAAAAATAGATAAATCAGATCGTTTTATGATTGATTAGTCAATAGTTGTGGGTTAAATTATTAAAAAAAGGTCATATCGATAGGGGTGTTATAAAAGGGATGGACGTGTTGCTTCCGGCATCCATTAAGAAATTTTAGTTGCACGCTCTAAAGCTGCGAAAGTTTGGGAAAGAAAAGTATATTTTGGTGCTCAGATGTAAGAATAAACAGTTTAAAATAAGGGCACTGAGATGCTGTGAAGCATTTTAGTGCCCAGTTCATTTCAATTCGTATAAAGTGTGCAGATCGTACATCACAGAAACGCTTTATCGCAATCGCCATTGATGCGCTTTTTACAAGGACACTAAAAAACGAACAAATAATAGAAATCCAGTGCTAAAAATGTGAATCGAGAGAGCTACGCGGGTTGGCATGTAAAAAAATCCAACATTTCATATAAAATAGAAGTACGAGATTTCGTCGGGGGCAATACGAAAATTATATCCAAGATGGCGAACGAATCAAACTGAAACGTCAGATTGAGATCACAACATTGCGAACGTCCTTCGGAGGTGTATAAATTAGCGTCGAAATAAGGGAAAAACATTGATGAGAATGCAGTAACGGCTTGAAAATTGCAGTACGATAGCGAAGCGGTTGAGGTTTCTAAAGAGACATTCTTCTTGGTGATGGCAGATTTCTAGAAAAGCGACACGCATCGAAGAAATTGACATTAGTTATAAGTGCATAATGTGAATGCAGCTGTAAATACGGGAATTATAGCCGAGAGTCATTGTCGGCAAAGATGTACTAAAAATATGTAAGTTTATTTTGCCGAAGCTGGCGTTATTTAATTATTTGGGCCGAAGCTAGCAAACAAATATTGTCATTGTTGTATATTTTTTGGGGTTATAAATATTAGAGTTTTGGGGGGTTTGTTGGAAATTATTAGAAATGATAAGTAGTAGTAACGTAAATGCGTGATTTCTACATATTTGCACGTTAACTAAAAATGAGGCATTTAACATCGATTGGTATGAATAGTCGTTGATAGTTCTACGAGGTAAACCTCTAGTCAGACTATTATTTAATTTGGAAGAGAGTTAGCCTTTGCTAACTCCGTTGATTCAGACACCAGCCATTATATAATGTGCTTTGAATTTGGAAACTAGTTAAGGAAACATTCGAATTATACTGAATGTTAGAATAAAATTAAAGATAAGGAAAATTGTAGATTATATTAAGGTTTTTTTGTTTTGACTGATCGATGGGGTTTCAAAGATAACGGGGAGGGAATAGTATTAATAGAAATAATAGAACGAAAACCATATGGACATTCAGTGGACTGAATGGTAACCAGGTCGTAGTTTATATCGGGCATTAGCGACTGCGGTCATTTAAATTCATTATATCACTGGAACGCCATCGACTAGTTAACAGTGTGTTAGTTTATAAGTAATTTTATTGTTGTATGTAAACATTACGATTCATGTTTCAATATAATTTGACATTGAACACATTTAAATAAATAAAGCACTAGAACCCAATTATCGAATTTTGGTGCATCGTATTAAATACATGCATTATCGTATTAATATTATTATTTACTAACAATCGATCGAAAATATTATGGTATCCAATTATAATGGCGCCCAACTGGTGGGGCCTATAGAAAAAATCTAGCTTACAAATGACGTCCCAACGTGTGGGGCCTTGATAGATTCTAAATAAAATAAATAGTAAATTATTTTCGATCGATTGTAATTTGGGCATTTAATAAATAAGAAATACAGAAACATGAATCGTGTGATATAACTGTATATTTAGCATTGCGAATTGTTGATATATTTGTATGTGTGTGTTGTGTTCTAGAAATCTGCCTATATACATAATTTAACGTTTATTGTACATTATGTACACATGTTGACTGCATTCGTCGTAATTAAATCAACGATTAAAATAGTACCTCGGGAATAAAAATAGTTTAAAATAAAAATAAACAAATTTGATTGGTAATTAATTTTATTAAAATTAGGCCGAAATTAAAATAAATTAAAATAATTGTAATCAGGATGCGACGGATAATAACCTTTGGCACGATAGCAATCGTCAACCTTTTGCTTCGGATAAAATAAAATAAATTAAATTCGTTTAATTAAAAATAAAATAAATTGAATTAGTTTTGAATCAAAATAAAAATAAATAAAATAAATTAATTAAATTTATTTAAATTAAAATAAAATAAATTAAATACGACAAATAAATTAAGAATAGACATAGACATCATAATGTCTCAAACAGCTTCGTCATCGAAAAAACGAAGGCTGGAGAGAGATATATCTCGAATAAAATACGAATAGAGAATTCGATGGCTGGGAGGGGGTCGTCGGTTCGCATTTTAATAATACCCTAAATAGTAATGATATGGATCAGAGACCTTATATTTATGTAAGGTTAAATAATTTTAAATTAAAAGCATTAGTAGATACAGGATCTTCTGTTAATATAATAGGGAGAAAATATATAACATTAGTTCAGGACTTTGTGTTTGATAACAAATGCAATAATATACAATTGATGTCGGCGGATGGTACGATACAGAATATTATAGGAGAATTGGATATAGATACCAAATATGAGGACGTTGCCGACGTTTAAAATACATACTTAGTAAATACATACTTAAAATACATACTTATATATAAAATCGGAAGGTAAAGCCATATGGCGATGCCACATAAAAGATATGGTAAAAATTAGTAAGGGGTGATTAAAGAACCTTACGATTCTATCGGTTGAGTGATTAGTTGTAGAAGCTCAATAAATTATGGAGAGTATAAAAAAAAAACTCACGGTTTTGTTGATGGTATGTTTTGTGGTTGTCATAGCATTATAATATTATTATATTGGCTGTCATGGCGGTTATTATTATTTTATTGAGAGAATGACCGGCAGATTATTTTGAATATCAGAGTTATTGATTGTAGCGGGGTGTGTGTTCTTGTGTATGTATTGTATTATTATTATACCAACATAATAAATATTTTAACACGATATATCAAACATTAGATTTCATCATTTTTCTAGTTATAAATTACATTACAGATAATATCATTATCCTGTTCCTTTCTAGTAATAGATTAGAAATCCTATCCTATCATCCTATCCATCAGCCTATCACATTCCTATCCTACCATTCTATCATACACTACCTATCCTATCACATTCCTTATTTCTATTCCATTACCAAGTCTTAATAGCAACAAATCATTAATGCCATACACCAAAAGCAGTATACAATAAATCAGAAATATTTTTAATTACAATACATATTAGCTTACACATTTAGTTGAGCATTATAGTTTTAATTTTTATCACATTAGAATCACACATTATTGCATATATATATATATATATATATAGCATACAGTTACATTTACTAAACATATTATCCATTTGATACTTATATGTATGAGAGAATGCACCTCGTGAAATCGTTGAGTTGTAAAATATTGTTAATAAGCTGACAGTTTTTTCATTTGGGTATCTAGTGGAGTGATATTGTTTTGCAAAATTGGGAAAAGAGTTATAACAAGGAGAGCGTTGTGTTGTTTGAATCTCTTCGTTTTAAGCAACAAGTATTCCTTTCCTATCCTATCCTATCTTATCCTAAATCCTATCCTAATCACCTACAACTTGTTGTCCAATCATTCCTACCTAAAGCGAAGAAATACAAGCGAACACGTTTAGGAATCTCATTAGTGTAATAAGTTTTTGTTGTTGAACTAAATGGCAAAGCAGTATCGGGGTACGATTTATTATATTGGAGAGAAGATTCCAAAGTATTATTAGTGAAGTCGATGGATTATTGTTATTGATAAAGTTGGTTGATCGTTATATTATTGAGGCTGTATAGGGCCAGATTAAAATCATTATTATAATTATTATAAAATATATTTTTGGAATTGAGTTATAGTGCTATATAGAAAGCGACTATAAGATGAATGAAGAGTCATATTAATATTGTTATTTAGTATAGAATGTTTGGTGGTATTGTCGACGTCTCGCTATTTAGAGCGGGATGAAGAATTTAGAATCGAAAATTAGCGCTAATTTTTAGAGCGACTATAATATTATGGGAATTTTTATCTGAAGTGGGCGGTCTTCGGAGTTGGAGCCACTGCTCGGGTCCATGTTTTGTTTTGTATTTGGTAACTTGCGAGGGAGTATATATGGAGGTCTCGGCAAGGTTGAGGTCGCACCTCAACGCGTGACCCTGATCAGGTCTACGCTTTTGGACGAGTTGACACCCAGAGTCGGATATGGTCTAGATTCGACAGGGAGGAGCTCAGATACCCAATGGGATTATTATTATTACGGTGGCATTATGGTTACATGCACCAAGGGGGTTATTATGGGGTTGCGAAATTGGAATAGGCCGGATATTGATTTAGTTTATGTTATGAAGGAGATAAATAGTAGCGATCCAGGAGGGTGAGAGAAGAAGGACGATAAATACATTTGTTAATTAGTAAACCAACATAAGTTGTGATGAAGGAGGGGATTGATTTGGTATGAAAGATAGGATGAAAGGAACCAAGTGAAAGGAAGAAGTAAGTAAGGGGTGTAAGGATAAATTCAGTTTCCAAATTCTGAAATAACGAATGAGAGTTAGAAACCATTTACAGTGTACGTTAAAATCACAAACAATAGACTAGTGAAGAACCTATTAACAATCGTCAGGTTATCTAACTTGAGATTGTGTCTAAGTAAATAGCAGAAGGACAAGCCCAGCGTGAAATAGCATACTATATTAAATAAAAACTTACTATGCGACTGGTTGGGACAATGTCACGATTTTAAAAGAATCTAGAACATTAAGGGACGACCAGAGCCTGTTCAAGTGCATTGTTCTGACTTAGGCATATTCAAACTATATTTTTTGAAGAGTAGACAGTTAAAATGTTCACCATCGAGGACTCGGGTTAAATCCTAATTGAGCGGAGTGGGTGAACGGAGAATAAATAAACGGAATCAATTTAAATTTTGCAACGGAGAGAAATATTATAATTATTATATTAATGTATTGAGATTATTTATAGATTGGTAGATAGAAAAGAATAAGTAGGTGGAGACATGGTCGAGGACTCGGGTTTATCCTAATTGAGCGGACGCATGGTGAAGCGAAAGAGAAGAGGAGAAGTTGGAATATATTAAATAAATATTGAATTTTGCAACGGAGAGAAATATTATAATTATTATATTAATGTATTGAGATTATTTATAGATTGGTCGATAGAACAGAATAAGTAGGTGGAGACATGGTCGAGGACTCGGGTTTATTTCCTAATTGAGCGGACGCATGTTGAAGCGAAAGAGAGGAGGAGAAGTTGGAATATATTATATAAATTTTAAAATTTGCAACAGGAGTGTTTGGAATCTTCATCATTATTATTATTATAGGTATCATATTATTGAGGTGAGATATAGAGGAGAAAGTGAGAAATTGTATTAAAAGTATTATCATTAAAAGATCTGGGTTAGGAGATTGGTATTATATGGAAACAAGATAGGAATTATAGACTTGAAGAGGGAAGGCAAGCCACAAAACATATCGTAAGGGTACGTGAATTAAAAGTAAAATATTATCATAACATTATAGTACAAAACATATCGTAAGGGTACGTGAATTAAACGTAAAATATTATCATTGACATTATAGCACAAAACATATCGTAAGGGTACGTGAATTAAAAGTAAAATATTATCATAACATTATAGTACAAAACATATCGTAAGGGTACGTGAATTAAACGTAAAATATTATCATTGACATTATAGCACAAAACATATCGTAAGGGTACGTGAATTAAAAGTAAAATATTATCATAACATTATAGTACAAAACATATCGTAAAAGTACGTGAATTAAACGTAAAATATTATCATTGACATTATAGTACAAACATATCGTAGGAGTTACATAGTTTATTATATAAATTACTAACATTAAAATTACATTGCAAAATATCATGAGTAAGCGATTGGAGATTGAACAGATAACAAGAAAGATATGTGATATGATTGCTTGAGGGCAAGCAGAGATTTTGGGAGGGGGTATTGTAATGATCTGAAAATCATCACATGATCGCTTAGCAGCTCTAAGCTAACCGAAAATAGATTAATCGAATTTAAAATTAAATTGTACTTGAAAAAGATCATAGTGACATCTAGCGATTTAATTAGGAACTAAAAACTGACAGATGAAAGAAGGGCCGTTGCTAAACTATAGAGCGCAGTGCCAGAATCACATAAATAAAAGGGTTTGAGTAGTTTTTGAGAGTTAAGGACATTATTAGGGGTTTAAATATAGACAATCAGGAATATTTGGCAAGAAATTAGCATATTTTGAGATTTTTACGAAAAATCGACGTAAATATCAATAATTGACAAATAGACAATAGAAGCATGTTTATGGTCTTAAAAAGTCGACCGATTGGTTTTTCAAAGAAATATAAAAAGGGGTTCATTAAATAGTAGGAATTATGGGAGAATTAATAGCAATATTGATAAAGTCATTTGAAGAACATTTAATTTATTATTAAGAGAAATTGGAAAACATAATCGACATCGATGGAAGAAAGCCGAATTAATGAAATTAAAAGAATTTTTCACCAAATAATTGCCAGTCAAAATAAAATTTAATTGTTAAAATGAGGAAATTTAGAAACACTTAATTAAAATGGAGGAATTACTAGATAAAAATACTATAAATAAATAAAATTGAAATAAAATAGTTATATTATTTCGCTTTCAAATGTGAAAGCGGAAACGACGCGCGGAAGAGGCGGCAAAGTCAGGTCAAAATATGAAGATTTCCCGCCGAATATGAAACATCAATTTCTCATAATACGTAAAATAAATACTTAAAATCATTTGTAGAATTAGAAGCACGAATTATCGTTAAGAAATTCGTTTGTTACCAATGTGGCAGAGCGTTATTTAACGAAAAAATAGATAAATCAGATCGTTTTATGATTGATTAGTCAATAGTTGTGGGTTAAATTATTAAAAAAAGGTCATATCGATAGGGGTGTTATAAAAGGGATGGACGTGTTGCTTCCGGCATCCATTAAGAAATTTTAGTTGCACGCTCTAAAGCTGCGAAAGTTTGGGAAAGAAAAGTATATTTTGGTGCTCAGATGTAAGAATAAACAGTTTAAAATAAGGGCACTGAGATGCTGTGAAGCATTTTAGTGCCCAGTTCATTTAAATTCGTATAAAGTGTGCAGATCGTACATCACAGAAACGCTTTATCGCAATCGCCATTGATGCGCTTTTTACAAGGACACTAAAAAACGAACAAATAATAGAAATCCAGTGCTAAAAATGTGAATCGAGAGAGCTACGCGGGTTGGCATGTAAAAAAATCCAACATTTCATATAAAATAGAAGTACGAGATTTCGTCGGGGGCAATACGAAAATTATATCCAAGATGGCGAACGAATCAAACTGAAACGTCAGATTGAGATCACAACATTGCGAACGTCCTTCGGAGGTGTATAAATTAGCGTCGAAATAAGGGAAAAACATTGATGAGAATGCAGTAACGGCTTGAAAATTGCAGTACGATAGCGAAGCGGTTGAGGTTTCTAAAGAGACATTCTTCTTGGTGATGGCAGATTTCTAGAAAAGCGACACGCATCGAAGAAATTGACATTAGTTATAAGTGCATAATGTGAATGCAGCTGTAAATACGGGAATTATAGCCGAGAGTCATTGTCGGCAAAGATGTACTAAAAATATGTAAGTTTATTTTGCCGAAGCTGGCGTTATTTAATTATTTGGGCCGAAGCTAGCAAACAAATATTGTCATTGTTGTATATTTTTTGGGGTTATAAATATTAGAGTTTTGGGGGGTTTGTTGGAAATTATTAGAAATGATAAGTAGTAGTAACGTAAATGCGTGATTTCTACATATTTGCACGTTAACTAAAAATGAGGCATTTAACATCGATTGGTATGAATAGTCGTTGATAGTTCTACGAGGTAAACCTCTAGTCAGACTATTATTTAATTTGGAAGAGAGTTAGCCTTTGCTAACTCCGTTGATTCAGACACCAGCCATTATATAATGTGCTTTGAATTTGGAAACTAGTTAAGGAAACATTCGAATTATACTGAATGTTAGAATAAAATTAAAGATAAGGAAAATTGTAGATTATATTAAGGTTTTTTTGTTTTGACTGATCGATGGGGTTTCAAAGATAACGGGGAGGGAATAGTATTAATAGAAATAATAGAACGAAAACCATATGGACATTCAGTGGACTGAATGGTAACCAGGTCGTAGTTTATATCGGGCATTAGCGACTGCGGTCATTTAAATTCATTATATCACTGGAACGCCATCGACTAGTTAACAGTGTGTTAGTTTATAAGTAATTTTATTGTTGTATGTAAACATTACGATTCATGTTTCAATATAATTTGACATTGAACACATTTAAATAAATAAAGGATTAGAATCTAATTGTCGAATTTCACGACGGAGATTTAAACTCATGCATTATCAATATTAATATTATTTTATTAACAATCGACTGAACGCAGCCATTGTTGTCATCGACAAATAATCGATCGAAAATAATTCAAGAAGAAATTGTAAATATTTGTGGTGAATTAGGCGCTCATTATTATAAATATAATTCACAATAATAGTACTTAAACTAAAATAGAAAAAGTTATAATTTTAATTGTTTAAATATGCATTTTGGTTTAATATATGGATTATTAATTGGAGAAGATTTGTTTCATTGAGGAAGTAAATACAAGGAGGGAAATTATTAGGCAAGGTATTGGAAGCCTATCCTCTTGAAGGTAATATTATCACTGTCGTTGTATGGTGGTAACATATTGAAATAGATATAGTAAAATCTTCTCTACAAATGACGTCCCAATGTGGTGGGCCAATAGACATTGAAAGCATCGTAACATAACATATCGAGAAATAGATTATAAAATCATAACTCACAGATAGAAATAAAGATAAAGAAGTAGTAAAAATCAACGCTACAAATGGCGTCCCAACTAGTGGGGCTGTTTGAAGATTGATTCATAAAATAGACATAAAGAAATAGTAGTAGTATATTATAATAGGTAAGTAAAAATCTAGCTTACACGGGACGGGGCTGCTGCACCCAGGGTTGGCTTCCAACGAAGGGACTACTCAATGGTTGACATCACAGAAACGAAATTTTGTACATGCATTTAATTATGATTGTCCGTTCTAAGTTTCAGCGGGATAGGGCTGCTGCACCCAGGGTTGGCTTCCATCGAAGGGACTACTCAACGGTTGATATCAAAGAAACGAAATTTTTTACACGCATTTAATTATGATAGCCCGTTCTAAGTTTCACCGTGACAGGGCTACTGCACCCAGGGTTGGCTTCCAACGAAGGGACTACTCAACGGTTTTTTGTATAAGCATTCAATTTATTGACATTTGGATAATAATTTATTTGACAATTAGACAGTTTACCCATGACACCTGCAATGACATAACGATACCACACACCTAAATCGGTTCGAGGATTTAGGAGTTATGGTGGAATAAAGAAACGGAAAACATACATACATGAACCCTGAATCCATTAGACTATTTTTTGTTGGAAATTATTTTTCAGAAAAAAACTGGGTTTCATAATTAAAACATACTGTTTTTTTTTTCGCAAAACTGACCACAAAAAGGAGTGTAATGTGTTTAGGGTTCATATATGTGTGTTTTCCGTTTCTTTATTCCACCATAACTTCTAAATATCATAACTTCATCCCGGGAGTCATAGGGTATGTGCGACGACCGCTGACTCTCATATAAGGAATATGAGAGTAAGGGGCCGTGACGAATATAAGTTTTTGGAGTATTAATTTAGTGAATTAAATTAAATTAAATGTTTCATTATTACACTTCACAAAATTTTATCAATATTTTAGTGACCGTATTTGCTCTTAAGAATTTATTCCATTGTGATACTTTGGAAAATTATAAAACTACGTAATTTTACTCGGAAAAAACCAGTACACATAATATTGTGTTTATGATAATACCCATATTTTTTCTAAAGGGATACTCGTGAAATAAATGAATTGTCTTTTATTTATTACACGACTGCCCAACAAAAAGATTGTAGTGCGTTCAGAGTTCATGTAGGTATATATGTTTTCCGTTTCTTTATTCCACCATAACTTCTAAATGCTTTAACCGATTTAGAAGTGTTTAGTATCGTTAGCATGATCGGTATGTCATTCCAGGTGTAATAAGGTACTAATTGTCTAATTATCAACCAAAATATTGTCCAAATGTCAATAAATTAAAATAAATATATAGTGTTTATTATTAAATAAAAGCTCTGATTGAGGTGATTATGGGCATAATTTATTATCACAGAATGTTTGAACGAATATCTTTTCTGCGCGAACAAATGGTTTGTAATAATTATGAACACAAAAGTTCACTTTTTGTACCGCATATTTGATTGGTCGATTTATTCATTTGTTTATTTATTGATTTATTGATTTCTCTATTTATATATTTAACATTGTTCGATTTGTTAATTATTTATTTAAATACATCTCTTTTAGTGTTTAGAATGAATGAGCGATCTGAATGAATAAAAATAATAAAAAAGATATAATGAAGACAAAATGTTTATAGAAGACAAAAAAGATATAATGAAGACAAAGTGCGGTGATAAAATCCAAACAAGTCTCATCTAATCTGCTTCGCAAAAAAATGTTGTAAAAATCCTATTATTTATACTCTGTTTTTGTTAGTCAAAATCGATTACATGGTGGATAGGTTTATAAAAGTAATATGAAAATAAAAATAGAGTTCGGTTGAGGAAATTTCACAAGAGAAATAATTTGAAGCAGTGTTTAGAAACATACTGTAAATCATACGAATTCTAACGGTCTCATATGTCCGGGCAGAATAACCACGCACATTCCTCTCTGTGACAAACGCACTCGTTAAGCAGGTCTTTCTTCTGTCTTCAGCTAATAGAACGTTGAACTGTATAATTGTGTAATAAAGACATTGTCCAAACACAGAACACGTGGTTTCTCTTGCTGCTACTTTTATTGGAAGCTGATCATAAGCACTAATACATCGACCGAGCAGGCTAGAACCATTTAGGATACAACAACGGCGTGTTTGGAATGTCATTTACTGAACATAAGACATTGACATCTCGGGGAAATACACGTGGTTACGTCAGATTGCGCCTAATGTTCAACGCTCATCAAATTGTTGTTTTTTATGCCCAGGTGACATAGCTAGACAGTAGAGTTGTATTGTCTATAAGTCTGTAGGCGAATGGTTTCGTGCAGCTTGGGCCATAAGAACCATTTTGTTCTCGGATCGGCTCAACTCACGATTCAGCTCCTATTCAGAAGCCTCCACGTGCGGAAGGCTACCCCGGGTAAAACTCTAGCGTCTCAGGCCTCACGCTGTGCACTCTGCCTAATTGCTGAAGGAGTCTATTAGAGACTATGGAAATATACTGTCTCCTGAGCAGCGGGGGTGAATATTGACCTTGGACCACCCGAACCCGTGTGGCACTACGGGAAAAGGACGCCCAGGTCCGCGATAAATTCAAATTGAATTACCGCTGTAATACAGCAGGCAGCGGCCGCGTAAGCGACTTCGGACCTGTAACCAGTCGGGAGAACGGAGATATCTTTCCAAAAGTGGTAGCAAAACGAGGCTACCCACTGCATACCTTTCCCGGTGCCTCGCCGTAAGGGGTTGGCCTCTAAAGGGCTTGTTGGTGGAGCTAAACTGTAGATTGTCTTGTCTAAGTCTTCTACGCTCATCCCACGGCTGAAAGAATGATCACATATCGTTATACCAGCCTGGGGTGACGGGTTCGCCCGTTGTAGTCGACACCGACCTACTGTCTCTAAGTCTTTTACACTCATCTATCGGCTAAAAGAACGATCACATTTCGTTATACCAGCCTGTGGGGACGGGTTCGCCCGTTGTAGTCGACACTGCCATACTGTTGTTTTATCAGTTTTATTATTAAGAGCATAATATTATGTAATAAATTGTATACATAAATGTTCTTCATTGTTTTTTATTTGTTGAATAGTTTTCACCAATTATGGTACTGTCAGCGGCCACGGATCCGTCTTCGATTCATATTTTTGTTGCATGAAAGTCCCCAAAATTGCGGGAAAATGCGTAAAAATATGTAGTAAAACCTACACATAACTTGCTGGACCACAACAGAGGGAGCTACGTTTCCCCGTGCCCCACCTCCCTCTGCATCACATTTTTTTCTTGTAATTCACACTAGGATGTCCTAATGTCCTAATGTCCTAATAATCTTTAATATTGACGAAGGTGTTGTCCATGAAGGTGTTGTAAATGCATGAGGCTCTTTCAATAGCACATATTTAAATAAGTTAATAGTAAAAACACATTTTTCGAAACAAGCTTTTATAAAAATGCTCTGTTCCGAGCCAACCCTGGGCGCAAAAGCCATGTGGAACTTAGAACGCGCTATCCCGCGCTTCCCTCATCGGGAGCCAACCCAGTGTTATGCATCAGCCATGTCATAGTGAAACTTAGAAGGGGCTATCATAATTGAACGCCATACAGAATTTCGTGTTTATGCTGTTGACCGTTGAGGAGTCCCCTAGTTGGAAATCAACCCTGGGTGCAGCAGCCCTATCGCGGAAAAACCTAGAACGGGCTGTCATAATTGAATGTATAAAAAAATAGTGTCTCTGCTGTTGACCGTGGAAGAGTAGCTTCGTTGAGAGCCAACACTGTGTGTAGAATCAGGTCATGATCACCATAAAAATGTAGTGTCATCGGACCTGATCTAACGTGTAAAATTTAAACTTCATTGGATAAGAGGAAGCGATTCTAGATCATCTTGCAAAATTTGACCTAAACAAACTAAGAAACTAACAAACTAGCAAACATTGCATGATACATAAAAGCTTGTAAAAAAATCCATTTGGCTCTTTTGTCCTATAAGTTTGCCGATCCTTGGACTAGACGAACTGTACAGTTCTGAACTGACGAAAGCCAAGTTGTGTTAACTGTGCGTGTGGACAAAGAACATCCATCCATTCACGACCATCCAAGACCATCCAACTTCCATTAGACCTAAGAAATACCTAAAAGGAGCTGTAGTGGCCCAAATAGCAAAGAATTTATATGGTTACGATTGACTCATCATCTCATTGTCAACCTTGATGGGTTGACCGAATAAATTAGCAGTAATATTTGCCTCTAGTTTTCAATAGCATAGAAAATCAATTACAGTCTAGTGTTAATAGTGTTTTTATATGTGGTCAGCAATACAAGGTCAAGAGGAAAAATAAAGTTAATATGAATTAGTTACATGGCTGAGGTGTATCTATACGTATATTTGTGAATATATTAGTCATCCAAGAGGTGCAATGTAGGTAAAATTAATATACATACGTTGTCAATAGTAAAAAGACGTCTGACTTTGAAATTGAGTATTTTTTAAAAAATCATTGAAATGACAGCTCTTTTTACAAGACTGCCCAACAAAAAAGGAGTGTAATGTGTTCAGGGTTTATCTATGCAAGTTTTCCGTTTCTTTATTCCACCATAACTTCTAAACGCTTGAACTGACTTGTCTGGTATTGTTAGAATCGTTATATCCAAATGAAAGGTGTGATTGAGTACATTCCGAAACTATTGAGTAAATATATGCATCTATATAGATAAATACATAAACCACAAAGACTTCTTTAAAAAAACGCAAAAAAAAATATTTTTTAATACTCACTTTTTGTAATGCGTATGCCAGTCGTGTTTTTTATTCCTTTTAATATATTTACTTTATTTATAAATAGGATAGAAAACGAATTTACCGCGTGAAATTTGTAGGACCCGACGTTTCGGTGACGTTGCAGCCGCCGTTGTCTAGGGTAGACTAAAGAGCTGTCAGTCCGTTGTTTTGCGGGTAGGCCGCAAACCGCTGCCGCCACTGCGTAGGTTATAATGGTGGTGGGGGGCCGGGCTCGGAGCGCGGGAATTTTTAAAATCCGTCTTGCACACAACACTCACTGTATCCTGTTTTACGTCTTTGCGTTCGGCGTTCGGCGGCGGGAACATTTTAAGAAGAGGGTTCCACGTCGAAGAGAGTTTGTAGCCGTCATCTCTATTGAAGTTCGGAGTTCTTCTTATTTCAATGGCTTCCCGGATCATGCGAGGAAAGTAGAATTGTTCCTTGGATAGAACAATGGGATTTTGAAACTGCATCCAGTGGTTACTTCCGCTATCCAATATATGTTCGCAGATCGCCGATTTTTCTCGCTGAACCTACCCGCAAAACAACGGACTGACAGCTCTTTAGTCTACCCTAGACAACGGCGGCTGCAACGTCACCGAAACGTCGGGTCCTACAAATTTCACGCGGTAAATTCGTTTTCTATCCTATTTATAATGTCAAACAACCGCGATAGTCTTCGATTTTATATTTACTTTATTATTTTAAAATATTGACTTGTATATTTACTTGTTTATTATTTTAATAAATTATTTACTTGTTAATATGAGAACTTATATTTTTCACATAATATGGTTGTAAAAAATGATCTACCAGAGGCGAAAGTCTTTCTGTCGGAGAGTTAAACCTTGAAACTATTGGCCGTGTAGGATTATTGGGCTTAAGTGTTCAGATGGGGTGAGGATTTAAACTAAATAAACTCACTACTTGGTCCATTGCTGTTCTTAATTTTCATCAATGATATAGCTAGCTGTTTTCTAAATAGTCACTTACTATGTTTTGCTGATGACATGAAGATTTTCAAAATAATTAAATCGGTCGGTGATGTCGCCGACCTTCAGGCGGACCTTTCAAGATTGGACAGTTACTGTCTCTCTAATAAAATTGACCTCAATCCATCCAAGTGCACCGTTGTCACCTACACCCGTAAAAAAATATTTACTCTAGCCTCATACTCATTAAAATTTCATAACTTGCAGAGGTGCAGCGTGGTTAAAGATCTTGGTGTCATTCATGATTCTCATCTACTGTTCGATAATCACGTTCAATCTATTGTTTCTAAAGCTTCCAAAGCTTTAGGTTTTGTTATGAGGAGTGCAGCTTGCTTTCACCGTGCTAAAACTTTCAAGATCCTTTACTGCACTTTTGTCAGAAGCATCTTGGAATATGCATCTCAGGTATGGAACCCTTGTTATGACAAATATATAAACAGAATCGCGCGCATTCAAATGAAGTTCGTGAAATATCTCTGCTTCCGTCTGAAAATCCCATACAGCTCATCTAACTATTTCAATTTATGCAAGAAATGTCATATCCTCCCCTTGATTAAGCGGCGTGAAACCGCGGACTTAACCTTTTTGCTAAAAATTACCTCCAATAATATTAACTGTCCTGACTTACTACATAAAATTAATCTCCGTGTTCCTTCCAAACTCAATAGATTTAACCCTGCTCTTCATGTTCCTCATGCTGGTACCAACTACAGGCAAAATGCATTTCTGTGGCGAACAAGTGACAATTTCAATGACATGATTAAACGCTTTGACTTTGATCTATTCTGTACGAGTGTTAACTCAGCTAGGCAGCGGCTGAACAGTGAATTTTTTAGCATTAATTGTTGAATAATTTTTGATGCATTCTTAATCGATAGCTTTAATTGAAAGATCACATATGTTTCTACAACGTTATTTAAACGTGAAAACCTTTAATTGGCTCTCTGCTATGTTACTCCGGCATTGTTAAATTATAATTAGCTGTTGGTTTTCCTGAAAATAAATAAATAAATAAATAAATAAATAAATAAATAAATAACTAAATGGCTCTCGGTTGACTTTTTGGGGGTGGTATGCGGCGACATGCAAAAATAATTGCAGAAAAAGGATTTTAGTGACGAATTCATAGTGGTAGTGTATGGTAAGTGGCGAGGGGGAGGTGGGTGTGGATGGGTTAGGCGGGGTGGGGTGTTTGTGTGGGGGATGGGAGATTCGAGGGGAGGGTGTGAACGAACCCGGTCAACACCGTATAACATTTTGCTAGTATAATATAAATCTTAAGTTTACTACTTATTCTGAATAATTAATTAGTTGCGCGACAGTTTTTGAGCACTTTATCCATCTTTTAGCTACTTTTAGGAAAATACTTATTTATCTTGTTGTAATATTTATCTACAATTATACATTTACAAACCTATATTAATTTTTTTTATATTTTATTATTATTTTATTTTGTATGTAGTTAGATTATTATTGAATGCAGTTTTTCCTTGTAGATTGAGTAAGAATTATTGAAGCCATATTGACTGATCATTATGTAAAAATATGGACAATCGCAATCAAATTGACGCCATACACACCGACTCTGCCAATGCGTTTGATCGCATAAATCAAGACATTTTACCAAAAAAAACTCAATTTGTATCACAGCTGATTGTTTTGTTGGTTTATTACTTAAATTAGAAATCGGTCTCATTGCATTTCTATGGTTGGTGCTCAATCTTGAACTGAAATCATTCCATATGGTATCTAACAATAGCCTTATTAGTGACCTGCTCTTCTGTTCTGTATGGCAGTGACTTCGGCAAATGTTTGGAGCATTGAAAATTTCAAATATAAGCGGATGATTTAAAAATCTATAAAAATAATAACTCTCCGGCGGATTGCATCCTCCTTCAACACTTGTAAGTTGTTCGCCTACAACGAGCAAACCCGTCAGCCCAGAAACGTATAGCGATAATTATCGTTTTTTAACCTGGAATGAAAGTAGAGACCTAGGACAAAACAGTCCACCGTCTAGCTACGCCAACAAGCCCGTTTGGCCAACGCTTTACTGCGAGGCACTGAGAAGTCAGCGGGCTGAACTCCAGATATGGTCGGATTTCTCCGCCCTCCCGTTTGGTCACGGGCTCGAAGTCGCTTGCTCGGGCTCCACCTAATGTTAGCGGTAATTCAGTTTGAATATATCGCGGACTGTGGCGTCCTTTGACCGTCTACCACTCGAGATCGGGTGGCCAAGAAGTCGTTTCAAGAGCGGCAGACATTAGATCAACAACCACCTCTGCTTCTTAGGAAACAGTATATCGTTTTCAGCCAACCCCCCCCCCCTTCCCAGTTATACGCCGGAGTGCACAGTCATTTGGCTAACGCCGCACGATCCTGCGGGCGGGCGGGCGATTGTAAATAATTGCCAGTTAATAGGGTATTTTTGTACTATTTTCATAATTATAAAAGATGATATAAAAAAAATATACATAACATTTTATAAGCTTTATTAACACGCTTTTATTAGGTCGACCTGTATGTAACTAACTATGTAATGGAATCTAAGGTAACTAATTTAACCATCTTTCAAGGATCGTAGCGTCATTAAAATTGGCAGCTGTTTGTAGTTCTGATGACAATACGGTTCTGATGACAATATGGTACTGTCGAACTGATCTGATGATGGAGTCAGATGATATGAACTGGAACTTCATGATGGAACATCGTATCATAGCTGTGTTTGGACTTGTTAGAAAAGTCTTGGAATGAACTTTGACCACGATTAGGTTTCAAGTGCTGATGATCTGGTTTTTACGTGCATTTATTAAAGCGTGTTTTTAGTGTTTTTTTTAAACTATTCATTTATTTTTTATACCAAACATAATTCCGATATCTCTAACAGTTAGCGAGATATAAGCGAAAAACTGAATCGCGACATTTTTCTAACATTACGGCTCGAGCGCAACAGATTGAGAAGGCGACTTTTAGTATGTTTAACAGTACACCTCAATCCACTCTTTTCAAAACATTATCAGTTATTTCTCTTAAAATTAACTATTTTACTTAGCTATTACTGAAAACTATTAGTCTCATACGAGGGTTTATTTAACCTGGAAAGCATATGTTAAATTAAACAGGTTTGCTGAAAACCAATTAAGAAACTGAGTCTAAATTAATCCGGTCTGACGTCATAATTTAATTTAATTTAACCTTAGGTTTATTGGACGTTTATTTCTGAATATCGATTAACAGTTCAAATTGATTCCCCCCTACACTTACATTACGAAGCAAGGTCGTTAGATTATCTGATAATTTTAGAATTGCCATAGCAGCTACATACACGGCCCGGTGGCATAGTGGTTAGGTCGCCTGATCTTACATTGTAAGGTCCCGGGTTCGATTCCCGGCTGGGTCACCATTTTCCGTTGGGATCAAATTAACGGTATTGCATTTTCAATTCTGTCGATCGAATGCAATAACAAGACACACACTTACAGACATGTTACACGCACACATACATATAACACGTCATAGTAGAGTTGGCTGTAAGAGATTGTCATATGACAATAAACCCGCCCATTGTGACATTTCACAATAAAGAGTATAAACAAACAAACAAATATACATTCTGCTGCTATTCTGTAACGCAAAGAAGGCGAATTACTTTTTTCTGTTTCTTTATGCTGCCCAACCCAGAGCATCAATGAGAAGTTTGAACGTTTATAAAGATAGTTCGCTTCTTAAGTAGTCTTCAAGTAGTCTTGTTTGTATATAATTTTGTTCGTATATTAAATTCACAGCAGCGAGTTTCGAAATTCAGAGTATGGATTATTTTCATTCCTCAGATTAATGTTATCGACTCACTTATTAACCCCTCCTATGGCGGGGTAAAATTTCTGCCCGGGATAGTTTTGCGCATAACTTTTAAACTACTATACGGATCGTAAAAAGAATAACTGCAAAATGATCACATTGAAATTTGAAATATTATAACGTTACAACATTATCTCGTAAAACAATTAAGATAATAATGAATAAATATTAGTTAGCACAGCGCGGAAAGCGTCTAACCAAAAATGGTTAGCTCACATAGGAAGGGGTTGTTAAAATTGAATCCCAACACATAATAATTTAAAAATTAAAATAAAAATAAAATAATAACCAATACCGCAAAAGGGCAGGATACCGTATATGGACCGGAACCCTTGATGCCCATATCCCCAGGCCCAAATAAAAACATGGCTACGCAGGAACACCGACGAAACCCACCTTAAAGAATGGAAAAAAAACGCAGGATGCAGGCAAACAAAGAACGCGGTTCCGGAAGCGTCTAAAAAACTTGCCCGCAACCTCACCAGATTAAAAAGGGACAAAATCCGTAAAGTCATAGGTACTATGACAGGCCACTGTCCCCTAAACAAACACCTGTTTACCATAGGTGTGACAGACAGCCCTCTATGCAGAGGATGCATGGAGGAAGAAGAAACGCCACAGCATGTGCTCATGGAATGCAGGAGCGTGGCAGAGCAACGGGCAAGAATACTACAATCTCCAGCATCTGTCCCGGAGGCCTGTAGCAACCCAAACAGGCTGCTAACCTTCTGGGACAGCCTGGGTTGGCTGGAGTAACATAAATAGAAACATGAGCCACGCACAACGGCCCAATCAAGTGGCCAAGGCGGGAAATAGCCAAGACAAACTAAAACTAAAACTACCGCAAAAGGGCGGTAGGTATCTTATTTGTGCGATATAATCTGCGAAAAATATCTATTTAAAATTTATAATATAATATGCTCTTTTATTTTATTTATTACACAACCGTGGCACTTCAATAGGACTCAGAAAGCGAGCTCGGCTTATCTCATGAGTGCGTATATATAGCAAGGCGGGTTCTGTTGCACTTTACTTAACACATTAGAAAAACAAACATTTACATTTAATGTAAGTATGTGCTATTTAACCTAGGATCAGAGAGAACTATACCTAATTACCCTGGGAATCAAACTTCTGGCGCTCCTGGACGGTCTGCGCACCGTGCGGCGTAAGCCAATCGACTGTGCACTCTGACTAACATATTGAGATGTCAACCACAACGGGCGAACCCGTCACCGCAGGACGTTTTAACGATTCATCGTTCTATCGACCGTGCAGTGAGCGTAGAAGACTTTGGACATTACAAATCCGACGTCTAGCTACGCCACAACCCGCAAGAGACCAACGCCTTTACCGCGAGATAGCCAGTAATGTTACCTGGCGGGCCGACACTCGCGCCCTTGCTTCCAATTGTGACCAGATTTCTCCGGTCTCTCGATTGGTTCCGAGTTCGAGGTCGCTTGCGCGGTCCTCTCCCTTACGAAGCGGTGAAACGGTGTACGCCGAATCTATCGCGGACCAAGGCGTCCTTTGCCCGACTCTGAACCGGGATCGGATGGCCAATGGTCATTTCAAGAGCAGTCGCCGTAAGGTAGGCAACCACCCCCGCTCTATAGGAAACAATACAGTTCCCAGACTCCCCCGACTGTTAGTCGGAGAGCACAATCGATTGGCTTGCGCCGCTCGGTGCGCAGACCGTCCAGGAGCGCCAGAGGTTTGATTCCCAGGGGAGACTGGTTGACCCAGTGTCCTACCCAGGTTCGCACCCCATGCGTGGAGGCCATCGGATGGGTGTTGACCCGTGAGTGTGACCGACCCTGAACACATGGGTCATCGTGGCCACCTCATCATGGGCCCGTTAGCTCCCCTAACAGTCGGGGGAGTCTGGAAGCAGTACTGTTTCCTATAGAGCGGGGGTGGTTGCGGACCTTACGGCGACTGTTCTTGAAACGACCATCGGCCATCCGATCCTGGGTGAACAGCCGGGCAAAGGACGCTGTGGTCCGCGATAGATTTAGTATACGCCGTTTCACCGCTTCGTAAGGGAGAGGACCGCGCAAGCGACCTCGAACCCGGAACCAATCGAGAGACCGGAGTAATCTGGTCACAATTGGAAGTAAGGGCGTGAGTGTCGGCCCGTTAAGTAACATTCCTGGCTATCTCGCGGTTAAGGCGTTGGCCTCTTACGGGATTGTGACGTAGCTAGATGGTGGACTGTTTTGTCCTTAAGTCTTCTACGCTCACTCCAGGGAGATAGAACGACTAATCGTTAAAACTTCCTGAGGTGACGGGCTCGCCCGCTGTAGTCGACAACTCAAGTTATACCTAAATTAAGAAGCGCATAACTGTAATTCCTGGATTTCAAATTATTTTTTTCTTTTGTGCTCTTGCTTTTGAATTTGTATGTCACTAATAAATAAATACAATATATTAGAATAATATGCTAAACGCCAAGATACAATAACATTGAGGGGTGTCAATTATTGCGGGGGAACCCGCCACTCTACTGAGTTATAATGATATCGTGCCACTCTGTATCCTATGGAGTTATCGTAAAGACTTTGTGGACAACACAATCCACAGTCAAGCTAAACTAACAGCCCGTAAGCACAGTATAAGAGAAAAAAGCTTCTTTTAGAAAAAAAAAGAAATCGAAGCGAATTCGTCAAGAGTTGTAAGTGCTCGGATATCGCCGCCAGATGTTCCGTTCTTCGGCTCACGCAGATATCCACAAAAATCGTGGAACAGAGCGCTATAAGAATATGCGTTCGCGCGCGCACCTTGGTGCTTCGCGCGCGATTCGCGGACTGAGTGTAGAGCGGCCTTAAAAAAAATATCGTTACATGTATTCGAGTAATGGAGTTTCATCAAAATTTCTTGAAATTCAACAAAATTACGATTGCAATATCGTTATTCTGTATAAAACAGTAATAAAGTAAAGTAAAGTAAAAGGTATTTATTTCCAATACAACCATACAATTGTGTAGGAATGACAGTAATTAATCTTAAATTAGTTACTCAATTTAGACATGAGATGATATACAATATATAGTTTTAAACTTACCAATTTACGAAAACATAGACTATATGATAACAGTTTACAACAAAACAATTAACGGTAAATAATATGTATTAGATTAAATGGGTAGATACGATGCTATGTATTTTCAAAATAATAACAACATGGTAATGTAAGAAGCAATCCAATATTTTTCTCAGTGTATGTATTTAAAAAAAAAATAAAATCATTTGGCCGATAATACATTTCCATATTGTTTCAATAGCAATTTTATAAGAATTGGGATGTAGGGGAAAGTGAAGGATAAGTTTCGATTGAGGCAAGATATGCTCGTACTTATCATATCTCTGAGTGTCATTGTCCTCGGCACGCGGAGGTCTCAATTGAATATCGGCTTCATCCCTTGAGCTTTTGAGGTGGGAAGAAGCCCTTCAGCTCTTGAGCAAGTAAGCGGCTGAAAAGAGAGATTGGGTGAAAGGTAGCGAGAGGGAAGGGGGAGGTGGTAAGTTCACCGAGGGGGAGATATAAATCGCTATCCTTCATAAGCAGCTACTATTGTAGAAACAAGCCATGGCAAAAAAGAATGAGAAAATTATTTGAGGATAAAGGATAATAATTTAATATACCTAATAAATATAATAAACCTAACTTAAGTTCCAATTAAATATTAAAATTCCCATTAAATATTAATTATATATTCCGATTAAATATTCCGTTTAAAAAGTCCTCGAAGATTAAATTTGTTTTAGTCGTACAGCCATAATAGTCGGTCATATATATATATATATATATATATATATATATATATATATATATATATATATATATATATATATATATATATATATATATATATATATATATATATATATATATATATATATATATATATATATATATATATATATATATAT
>OX155958.1:4168521-4243521 GCA_944548615.1 Micropterix aruncella
TGTCCGCGTTTTTACGTACGGAATTTAATTACCAATGTTAATCATGATTTTGTGTATTAAAAATTGTATAATACCCAAATAAATTATTGTATTAATTTTCCTAGCATCCTGGTTTATAATTTGATCTTTCTTTATTTTTACCGACTCAATTAAAATTATTCTTTTTCCTAAAATCCATTTTCATAACTGAATACAAGATTTACTTGTGGCAATCGACTAGCCGACAATGGATTCGGTGTCAAATGTACGCTTGTAGATACTACGATAGTCGTATGTCGTATATGACAGTCCTAGCTTGCAAAGCTTGTGAATTGCATCAAGATGGCGCTGCATGCATCTTATGCGTGTGTGTATTGTTGTTTACTTAAAGTGCAATGCGAATTTATCGGGGAAAACAGCAATCGTGTCACAATATATATATATATATATATATATATATATATATATATATATATATATATATATATATATATATATATATATATATATATATATATATATATATATATATATATATATATATATATATATATATATATATATATATATATATATATATATATATATATATATATATATATATATATATATATATATATATATATATATATATATATATATATATACCTATATATATATATATATATATATATATATATATATATATATATATATATATATATATATATATATATATATATATATATATATATATATATATATATATATATATATATATATATATATATATATATATATATATATATATATATATATATATATATATATATATATATATATATATATATATATATATTATATATATATATATATATATATATATATATATATATATATATATATATATATATATATATATATATATATATATATATATATATATATATATATATATATATATATATATATATATATATATATATATATATATATATATATATATATATATATATATATATATATATATATATATATATATATATATATATATATATATATATATATATATATATATATATATATATATATATATATATATATATATATATATATATATATATATATATATATATTTAAAATAAAATTAGTAAAAGCTATTTAAAAAGTAGCGGAGGAATTCCCAGCTTGTATTGGGAAATGCTTATGTTTGAATGAGATATACTTACGGATGTGCACGACTTTCGACGGTGCAATGTAAGTTTAAAGGTCCTTTTGCAGTCGACTAACGATCACTATTCATCCATATATCTCATAAATAGGGCTTATCCTTATGCAACACAAAATGCCTTCAATTGAGACGAATTAAGCGAAAAAATAAAAAATTAAACTAACGATCACTTCGGCAAAGCCGTTTTATAAATGAAAGTGACATTACGAAATAATTCAAATTTCGAATGCTACCAACATTTAAAATATGATACAATTGGCTGAGTTTGTTATCAACGAGCCATTAAATCGAAATAAAAATAAAAAACCTCCATATGCTCAATGAAATGAAAGAAGAAACTTCAATCTTAATTTCTGGCAGAGGAGTTTATAATAAAGATTGTGTAATGTTATCAAAATAGGGTAAACCTATATAAAATTGTATAATATTAAAAAATTATAAAGAAACATTGTAGAAAAAAGTATAATATTGTTATATTTCATAAGGTTTGTGAAGAAATCCGTTTATAGGATGATGTTTTTATTTAAATTAAAATTAGTAAAAGGTACTTAAAAAGTAACGAAGGAATTCCCAGCTTGTATTGGGAAATGCTTATGTTTGAATGAGATATACTTACGGATATCTGGTCGACACAGACCAGATAAGTGCCCTTTCATTTATTTTATAATTTCATTTATTTAGTAATAAACATAATCAACATAATTTGAAAAAATAATAATTTACTGTTATACAATCAAATTATCAACCTTATCATATATATATATATATATATATATATATATATATATATATATATATATATATATAATATATATATATATATATATATATATATATATATATATATATATATATATATATATATATATATATATATATATATATATATATATATATATATATATATATATATATATATATATATAGAATTCGTTTAAAGGATGACACTTTGATGAAAAGATAAAAATAATAAAAGCCACTTACATAGCTGGAAGGTTTTCCCGGACTGGACTGGGAAATGCTTATTGTTTAAACGAGATGTATTCTTGGATGAGTACCACTTTCGACGGTACACTGTAGGTTTAATGGGATCCCTTTATCGCTAGCGAACGATCGCCCTTCATCCACATCTCAAAAACAAAGCGTATCCTTTTGCAAACCAAAATAAAATGTCTTTATTAAAGACAAATTTAAGCAAAAACAATGAAAAAAATCACAATCAATCGTCTCTTAAATGCGGAATGACATTTCGAAAATTCGATTTGAAATTCGAATATATCCACTCTTTAAAAGGACGATATACGATTGCTGGGCTCGCTATCAGCCAGCTATTAAATGAAAATAAAAATAAAATACTTCCTTTGCTCGTTCCCATGAAATAAGATATAAATCGTAATTTCTGGTCGAGAAGTTTATACTTAAGGCTATATGATATTTACAAGAGTTCAAAACATAAGATAAAATTGTATAATATTGTTAATATTTGATTGGTTTTTTGTAAAATCTTTTTTTAAAGAATTCGTTTAAAGGATGACACTTTGATGGAAAGATAAAAATAATAAAAGCCACTTACATAGCTGGAAGGTTTTCCCGGACTGGACTGGGAAATGCTTATTGTTTAAACGAGATGTATTCTTGGATGAGTACCACTTTCGACGGTACACTGTAGGTTTAATGGGATCCCTTTATCGCTAGCGAACGATCGCCCTTCATCCACATCTCAAAAACAAAGCGTATCCTTTTGCAAACCAAAATAAAATGTCTTTATTAAAGACAAATTTAAGCAAAAACAATGAAAAAAATCACAATCAATCGTCTCTTAAATGCGGAATGACATTTCGAAAATTCGATTTGAAATTCGAATATATCCACTCTTTAAAAGGACGATATACGATTGCTGGGCTCGCTATCAGCCAGCTATTAAATGAAAATAAAAATAAAATACTTCCTTTGCTCGTTCCCATGAAATAAGATATAAATCGTAATTTCTGGTCGAGAAGTTTATACTTAAGGCTATATGATATTTACAAGAGTTCAAAACATAAGATAAAATTGTATAATATTGTTAATATTTGATTGGTTTTTTCTAAAATCTTTTTTTAAAGAATTCGTTTAAAGGATGACACTTTGATGAAAAGATAAAAATAATAAAAGCCACTTACATAGCTGGAAGGTTTTCCCGGACTGGACTGGGAAATGCTTATTATTTTTATCTTTTCATCAAAGTGTCATCCTTTAAACGAATTCTTTAAAAAAAGATTTTACAAAAAACCAATCAAATATTAACAATATTATACAATTTTATCTTATGTTTTGAACTCTTGTAAATATCATATAGCCTTAAGTATAAACTTCTCGACCAGAAATTACGATTTATATCTTATTTCATGGGAACGAGCAAAGGAAGTATTTTATTTTTATTTTCATTTAATAGCTGGCTGATAGCGAGCCCAGCAATCGTATATCGTCCTTTTAAAGAGTGGATATATTCGAATTTCAAATCGAATTTTCGAAATGTCATTCCGCATTTAAGAGACGATTGATTGTGATTTTTTTCATTGTTTTTGCTTAAATTTGTCTTTAATAAAGACATTTTATTTTGGTTTGCAAAAGGATACGCTTTGTTTTTGAGATGTGGATGAAGGGCGACCGTTCGCTAGCGATAAAGGGATCCCATTAAACCTACAGTGTACCGTCGAAAGTGGTACTCATCCAAGAATACATCTCGTTTAAACAATAAGCATTTCCCAGTCCAGTCCGGGAAAACCTTCCAGCTATGTAAGTGGCTTTTATTATTTTTATCTTTTCATCAAAGTGTCATCCTTTAAACGAATTCTTTAAAAAAAGATTTTACAAAAAACCAATCAAATATTATATATATATATATATATATATATATATATATATATATATATATATATATATATATATATATATATATATATATATATATATATATATATATATATATATATATATATATATATATATATATATATATATATATATATATATATATATATATATATATATATATATATATATATATATATATATATATATATATATATATATATAGGCAAATTATATAGGCAAACTGGAACAGTGTTCGCCACAAATAACCTTCCTGCAGGAAATATTTAGACATTTATACTTTTTATGAAAGAACACTTTTATGAAGAAATTCATTAGCATACAGAGGCTACTTAATATTATGTTACATAAATTATGAAATTAGTTGATATCAATTTACAATTACTTTATTTACACAAAAAGACAACTAGAGCTGTCAACTACAACAAGCGAAACCGTCGCCTCGGGAAGATTTAACGATATTAGATCGTTAAATAAATATTAGATCGTTAAATAAATATTTGATATATTTGAGATATAAATATTTGTAATATTTGATATGTAGCACCCCCCCCCCCGCTTTTTCTAAATATTTTTTTGTCTTTTTTTAACTTATCATTTAAATATATTGCGATTACTTTCTATCGCTTTCAAACAATATCTTCATATTTCAAAATCATTTTTTACTTTTTAGTTCGTTCACATTGCTATTAACCGCCCTACCTATACAAACGTACGTGATACGTCCGCTATATTATCGCCCGAACGCAACAAGCTGTATCCCGCAAGTTCAAGTACAAAAAAAAAAGAACGTCAAATCGTTCTTAAGATTCTAAATACAAAGTAGGTCATAAATATTGTGTAAAAATAATTTCTAGTATATTGTAAACAAGTATTGTTATTAAGAAATCTAATGAAAAAACCCAACTATTTTTAAACTACTTTTTAAATAATTACCAATATTCTTAGTTTCTTTAAACTATAATTTTCTTTTTTATCTTTAGTTTTTATTATTTTTTTTTTATTTAAAAAAAACACTATTTACTGCCATTATATGGCCGGTTCTATGTCTAATCTGTAAAATCAGTTTTTTTAATCCATTTTTTTGTTGTATTTTTTTTAATTTTTTTATGTTTGTTACCTCAAAACTCCGTCATTTATGAACCGATTTGGAAAATTCTTTTTTTTATTTGAAAGTATATACTTCCAGATTGGTCCTATTTTATATACAAAGTCTTGTTCTGATGATGGGATCCGTGAGAAATTTTAGAAACTCCTCAAATATTATCACATGAAGTTGAAAATTTATATGTTGGTCCAGTTCCGATGACAATAATTTTTTTATGGTAAGTATGACCTGATTCTATACCGAGGCTTGTCTTCCGACGAGGGGACTCATTAATGGTCAACAGCACATACACGAAATGTTGCATACGCATTCAGTTAAAATAGTCCGTTCTATGGTTCACCATGACATGGCTGCTTCACCCAGGGTTGTCTCCAGATGAGGGGACTCCTCAACGGTCAACAGCACAGACACGAAATTTTGTAAATGCATTCAATTACGACAGCCAGTTTTAATTTTCATTAAGACAGGACTGTGGCACGCAGGGTTGGTTTCAAGCGACGGAACTCCTCAACGGTCAACAGCACCGACACGAAATTTTGTATAGCATTCAATTGATAGCGCGTCCTAAGTTCCACTATGACATGGCTGCAGAAGCACCCAGGGTTGGTTGTTTTTAAAACTGTGTTTTTTCTATACACATATTTATTTCATTTCATATCAAAATAATAGGTACGACAACGGACCAATTCGATTGCGATTTGCGACGATGTCATTCCGAGCAGCACAGCACGGCTTGATCTACCCGCCAGATATGTTGTCTCGCATTGCTACTGTCCCGACGCGCCGGTACTCAGGAACCTCTTTGAGAAATATTATTATCAGAGTAATATGAGCCACTGGATGTCACGGACGAGTTACGCTTTTCTATAGCAAGCCAGGAGAAAGATCCCTTTTCATCTGCATAGGCATATCTAACAGGAGTTGGAGCTACGCGTTTTTTCAAGAGCTCCTTGAGCAGAGCTCCTTGACCAGAACTTCTTATCAAGAGCTCTTAAACGTAACCTCCTTATCTTAACTCGTTTCATTAGTGATGCTTAGGTTAACTGATAGGGTATACATGTGGTAAAATTCATGAGTGTAAATTTATGTTAACAAGATCAACCTCAATGCTCAATAAAACAAGTCTTATAAAAAATGGGTATCTTGTTTTGAAACATTTTCAAATAAGTGTTTTCGATAGTTCAAGGGCATTCAATATGCGATCAGTCCTTAAAGCAACAGCGACAACTGTAAATAATATTATTAATAATATTTTAATGTTAATAATATTTTGACATAGTATATGTATTTAAATTTAATTCTTTATTTAGAAATCACACAGTATTAATTACACAGTAAAATTACATAACAAAAATACAGATAAATCTATAATAATATTATAAAGAGGTAAAGTTTGTGACGTTGTAGGAAGTAATCTCTGCACCTACTGAACCGATTTTGAAAATTCTTTTACCAATAGAAAGCCACGTTATTAGTTAGTGTCATAGGCTATATATTAATCCGAAAAATCTAAAGCCTTTTTCGTGGTAGTCGGGTTTCCAAAGTAAGTCGGAAAAAACGGTCGATCGAAAACGTTTCTAACGAATGAGAGATATATGATTAAGTTCTAGAGAAAAGTTGTAGAGCTTGATAATGCCTACAAAAAAGTCGGCGACAGCATATATCTAACTATTATATTTAAGTAACAAACAGTAGTATTTTATATTAAAAAAGTAATCTAAATCGTTAGGTCATGTTTATTGGTCATATTATCAACAATTATGAATTCATATCAAAATAAGTAAATTTATCGTCTTAAGTGTTCCCTTTTACTGAATATAATTTATTTCACTTTTACTGCATAAATGGTTAAAGAGATAAGACACTCACAAATAAGACACTCACAAGAAGACACTCACAAATAACGGTAATATAGTCAAATTTGCATGCAAATACATACATACATATGTAGTAAAAATATAACCCTTCTTTTGGCAGTCAGGAAATAAATCATAGCACTCAGTACTAACCAAACCACAGTCATAATTTCATCACAAGTAAAAAGTTTTACCGCCCAATAAAGTGGGCACGGGTCAGCTAGTTAAAAATAAAACCGATTACGGATTTCAATAAAATCACAGAAATAACATTGAACTACTAAATAAAAACTAGTAATAAAATACCGAAAATTTTACCTATTTTCATTAATTTATGTATGAATCTTGTGAATTATTAACCTTGTAATACAAAAAAATCCCTATTAAAGTATATCATGTATTCATGTATTCATGCATTCATGCGTTCTTGCATTCATCTATTTATGAATTCTTCATGTATTCATGTATTCATTCATTCATGCATTCAAGCATTCATGCATTCATGCATTCATACATTCTTGCATTCATGCATTCTTCCATTCATGCATTCTTGCATTCATCTACTTATGTATTCTTCATGTATTCATGCATATATGTATTTAAGCAATCATGCATTCATGCATTCATGCATTCATGTATTCATGCATTCATGTATTTCCTATTCATATCTTCATGTAAATCGCAATTCTTAAATTTCAATTATACTTCGTCTGGATATGCTCATTAAAAAAATACCTATAGAACATATGAATAGGTATATATTTATATAATATTTATATAGCTTATAATATTATTTATACATACGACACCTAAATAACAACACAACCTAACCAATATACGTGCCAAATTAAAATGGTTTTAATGGTGTAAGTTATAATCGGCATAAGTTTTAAAAAAATATTTTAAGTATGTACATATTGTTATATCACTTAAATAAGGAAATGGCTAGAACAGGAGTTTAAAAGTGCTTCTACGTTATTATTGTTGTTCAACCAGTCCAGCAGGTAAACTCCAAAATCCAGTTGTCTAGGAAGTGTTTCCTGGAGTTGGTGTGAAACGTATTTTGTCCAGTCTAAAGTGGTGTCCTCGCATGTAGTTCCGCTTAAAGATTGAAGTCGGGGCAATTTTATCCGATTAAGATCTTATACATATCAATGAGGTCATTGATCCGACGATCGCGTCTCTTTAAATAGTCTTTTGGAATATTCGAGCTCTTTACAATCCATTGGTATCTTATTCGCTCTGCGCTGGACTTTCTCTAGGAGATACTCGTCTTTCACATAATAAGGATTCCAGATCTGTTTTTCCTGCAGGACTGAAATCTAGGAATAGTCACGGCGTAAAGAAAAACCTAACGAAGTCACTTTTGACTATGGGTCGACAAGAAACGGAGACATTAATAACATATATATTAAAATAGTGCACATTTGTGAGATATATGTATACCTATATATATATAGTATAATTTTATATTTATCTATAAAGTATATATTTATTTATATATATTTATATATAAGTATATATTTATTTATATTTATATGTATATACCTACATTTAATATTATTACGCTTTCTTATTCTATTTCCAACTTCTCAAATGTAACATAATAATATACCTTCTGTCTAAAAAGTTCCGGGAATTTAGAATTTAAAAAGATTCTGTTAATGATTTCAAAAAAATAAAAAAATTCTTAAGTTGGTAGAACTGCCTTTATTTACTCTATTTTGATTAGAACAACAATTGAATTGCACACCTTAGTAGTGCGCCACGATTTTCCCAATGAACCAAAGTATTGAACAAAGAGTTTGCCTTAAATTTTGTGTTGCGAACGGATTTTCGTGTGCCAATTCCCTAAAAATGTTAGAAAAGGCTTATGGTGAATCAGTTCTATCCAAAACACGGATCTACGAGTGGTACAAAGCATTCAAGGAGGGCCGAGAGATCGTCGAAGACAACCCCCGTTCCGGGCGACCTTCGACCTCTTCAAAAGACGAAAATATCGAAAAAGTCAAGGAAATTGTGCTCCGTAATTGCCATTCCAGCTTAACCCTTCAGGCCTCGGCCCCTCAGCCGATTGACAAGTTGATGTCCCAAATAATTTTAGTAAAAATTAGTAAAAAAATTGAATTATGACACTGTCACACCAAAAACATTAATTACTGCCAAACCACTGTACCCATAGTTACAATGAAACATATTAACATAATAAAACATAATAAAATATAGCAAATTAAATTAAAATAGAATTAAAACGGCTCGTTCCAAAGGAGTTGAATTTTCTACAACAACAGTACCGCAAACAAACTTCTTTAGACATGCTGGATCGCGTCGATTCTGATCTCACATTCATAGAACGCATTATAACTGGCGATGAGACATGGGTCTATGAATTTGATATGCAAACAAGTCAACAAGCATCAGAGTGGAGGACAAAAAACGAGCCAAAACCGAAAAAACCACCATAAAGTCGTTCAAAAGTAAAACTGATGCTCATTGTTTTCTTTGATATTCGCGGTTTAGTCCATCACGAATTCATTCCAGAAGGACTAACGGTCAATAAGGAAGATTATTTGGCCGTTTTGAAGCGTTTACGTGAGAAAATCCGTCAAAAACGACCTGAATTGTGGATCAACAATTCGTGGATTTTCCACGACGATAATGCACCGTCGCATAGAGCAGCAATTGTGACCGAATTTACGGCCAAAAACGCGACAAATACAATTAATCAACCACCGTATTCACCAGATTTGGCCCTGTCAGACTTCTTTCTGTTCCCAAAACTAAAATTTCCTCTTCGTGGTACCCGTTTTGAGTCCATAGAGTCCATTAAAGAAAATTCGTGGAAGCAATTGAAGGCTATACCGAAAAACGCCTACAAAAAGTGTTTTGAAGATTGAAAAAAACGCTGGCGAATGTGTGTTGCATCAAATGGGGACTACTTTGAAAGTTATAAAATAAACATTGACGATTAAACGAAAATTGTGGGTTTTATTTAATAATTCCCGGTACTTTTTAGACAGAGTAGTACAAAGATGTATTACAGCAAGTTACGAAAACCCCTATACCTTTTTTTTATATTAAGCCTACTTTAGTACAGGCGAGGACTAGTTAGGATGGCTTTGAATTTTAAAAATACATTTAATATTATAGATAAATAAAGAATTTTGAATTTGAATTTGAATTTGAGTCTGGAATCCAAACTCTAATATTGGTCTGATATAGGTTTTATGTAATGACAAAAATAAGGCTGGGGTGATATAGTGCATTGATTTGCGGATGACGTACGTAAACGAGTTTGCCTTTTTCACGATCTGTGTAATATGCTCACCCACTTCAGATCGCTCACTATTGTTATGCCCAGATACTTTTGCTTCATGATACTTTGTAATGGCACTGAGCTTAGATTTTACTGATGTTCGGTGTTGTTCTTACCAATGTAAAAGAGAGGGCATTTGTCTGCATTTACCTTCATAAACCAGTTTGATGACCATTTAAATATTTGATCCAGGTCTTTACTGAGATTTACTATTGTAGGATTTTCAAGCAGTTTAATGTCATCCGCAAAGAAACGTATACTGGATGTTATACCTTCTATCAGATCCGCAATCCACAAATTGAACAGCGTAGGGCCCAACACTGATCCTTGCACGACTACACTAACCACATTGTATTTGTCTGAAAGTGTGTCGCCAATTCGCACTTTTAATGTGCGGCCACTCAAGAACTGCACGGCACTTAGTGAGGCTGTGAGGCTGAAGCTTAGTGAGTGAAGCATTGTCAAATGCTTTTTCAAAGTTTAAGTACATGACGCAGGCTTTTGTTTGGGCAGACATTTTTGGGTCAGTTTCCCCTGGGAATCAAACCTCTGGCGCTCCTGGACGGTCTGCGCACCGTGCGGTGCAAGCCAATCGATTGTGCACTCCGACTAACAGTCTGGAAGCGTATTGTTTCCTATAGAGCGGGGGTGGTTGCGTACCTTACGGCGACTGCTCTTGAAATGACCATTGGCCATCCGATCCCGGGTTAGACGCAAGCAAAGGGCGCCATGGTCCGCGATAGATTCGGTATTCACCGTTTCACCGCTTCGTAAGGGAGAGGACCGCGCAAGCGACCTCGAACTCGGAACCAAGCGAAAGACCGGAGAAATCTGGTCACAATTGGTAGTAAGGGCGCGAGTGTCGCCCGCCAGGTAGCATTCCTGGCTATCTCGCGGTAAGGCGTTGGTCTCTTACGGGTTGTGGCGAAGCTAGACGGCGGATTGTCTTTTGTCCAAAGTCTACGCTCACTCCAGGGAGATAGAACGACTAATCGTTAAAACTCCCTGTGGTGACGGGCTCGCCCGTTGTAGTCGACAACCCAAGATGGGCAGACATTTGTGCACACTTTTACTTTCCCGGCCCAAAGGAAAGTATTGTAAACGTGCTAAAAAAATCGAGATGAAGACAGAAACATACATATTTAACCCCCACCCCTTGAGACGACATGCCTCTAGGGCAGGGGTTCCCAAACTTATTGACCCCGCGACCCACCACGGGAAGCGCGCACTTGCGCCGGGGGCGAGCGAGACGAGGCTAGAGACGCGGCGCTGTCTCTGCGCGGCTATTTCATCTTCCCGCGACGTTGCAAGGTTGCATGTTTTATATTATATTCTATTCAAGTGCTATCTTAATTTTATTTATTCATTTTATTTAATTATATTGTCTGTAGGTATCCTAAATACACGTAGACTCGTCAATCTATCTCGTCATCTATCTGCCATATTATACCCTACGTTCATACATTGTATTCGCGACCCACCTGGAATTGGCTCGCGACCCACCAGTGGGTCGCGACCCACACTTTGGGAACCCCTGCTCTAGGGCAATATAAAATAATAATATATTTACAACCGAATATTGAAATCATAGCTCTTATAACTTTAATATTAGTTACATAAGTATGTCAATTTTTAATTTGTTATACAGGTTGCAATACGTGATAATTACGCACTTTATGGCACAGATAGCTTAATAAGACCAGGGCTCGAGATTTATTTTATCTACCGAGAGTCAATACCAATTATGGTCAAAATATGTATTTTTATAGAGCACTTCGATCATATAACCTCAACTTTCAATGTGTGGATATTTTTAATTTATCTTCAAATACTTGCTTCGAAGAAATTAGAAATACGATAAACAGCCTTCGGGTTTGACTGGTATTTCTTCGTCCGTTGGGTACGTAGGCTGTGGCAATCGCCACCACACTATAACAATGCTTTCTAGTCAGTATAATATTCTCTATAAAAGTTCATATGTATATTAACATTATAAATACATTGTGATGTATATTATATATATATATATATATATATATATATATATATATATATATATATATATATATATATATATATATATATATATATATATATATATATATATATATATATATATATATATATATATATATTTATTTATATTAACTATATTTTTACATTTTATTATTACCGTATCGTATTATTTATATTAATTTATTGTTTGTGCAAGTGTATGTATGTATATATGTATATACGTTATATATCATCATATATCATACATCTACATAACTCATAATATGGCTTATCTTACTTACTTACTTAGCTTACCCTATCCCTTTCCCCTTACTTGAACCTGCATTTGTTTCATTGCTCATTGCGCTGTAACAATAGATTTAATTTAATTGTGAAAACTTTTAATTGGCCATAGATGTATATATTATGTGTTAGTATTAAGTATAAAACGCTGTAAGTTTTCTGAAAAATAAAAAATAAAATAAAAATAAATGATATTCTATCTCTTCTTATTACTTATGTGATGTAATCCAACCAGATGTAAATGCGATAGATAACACTAATAATTATTTTTTAATGATTATTATCACTTTTAAATTATTGGATTTTTATAATCAATGAGTCCTTTATAAAAAAAACAATTATTATCAATGTTATTACAGATGGCCAAAAACACTGCTATTATTTTCGCCTTACAAAGCTATCAGCGCCAACTTCATATCGCAGGCGTACAAAGTTTTCCAAAACGTACTAAGACGTTGAGCCGGTAGCGAACGGTTTCATGCAGCTTGGGCCACAAGATCCATTTTGTTCTCGGATCGGCTCAACTCACGATTTAGCTCCTATTCAGAAGCCTTCTCATACGGAAGGCTACCCCGGGTAAGACTCTCGCGTCGGTAAGGCCTCACAAGCTGGTGGACCGGTTTCTCCTGGTGGGATTGCATTCCGGCGCTAAATATACTGTCTCCTAAGCAGCGGGGGTGGATGTTGACCTGCTGTCATGCCACTCTTGAAATGACGTTGAGTCACCCGATCCCGTGTGGCAATACGGGCAAAGGAAGCCCAGGTCCGCGATAAATTCGAACTGAATTACCGCTGTAATATAGAAGGTAGAGGCCGCGTAAGCGACTTCGGACCTGTAACCAGTCGGTAGGACGGAGGTATCCTGAAGGTTAACTCTAGACGGAGATATCCTACCAAGAGCAGTGTAAGCAGAGAAACACATTGCGCCCCTTTTGTTATTAAAGCTGGTATCCTTACCATGTCGTCCATGTGCATATATCAGTGCCTCTTATACGCCAAAAAGAAACTTTTAAATTGCGAGCTTCACTCCACTAGACCTAGCCATAATACGCGACATAAAAACAATATGTTATTGCCTAAAGTACTCTTGACTAAATATCAAAAAACATTTTTATATATTAGTTTTAAATTGTTCAATGCTTCGCCGTCATCGTCGAGAAGACTTGAGATTGCAGCATATAAAATCTGCTTGAAAAATCAGTTAGTCAAATATGCCCTTTACAAACTGGACGACTTTTATGATATTGCTCCCACAATTGCTTGATTATAAATAACCATATTATGACTATACTTTCGCACTAAGTTTTAGATTTTATTGACATTGTTTTTAATCACGCATGTTTCAGAATTATTCTTTTTCATTGTATTGATTATTATTTATTGTTTGATTATTGATTATTTTTTAAATTTGACTATTTTTAAGACCTCTGATTACAATTATTTTTTTTTTCATTTTAATTAATCAAAGCGGTTTTATCATCCGGTAAATTATGATTGTAAAATTTGACATGTTCCTCAGTATTGTGAAATGCTTTTATGGAATGAATAAATGATGATGATGATGATGATGATGATGATAATGAAAACTGCTAGTTAGGGGCGAGGCTGTACGCTAGGTACCTTTCCCGGTGCCTCGCCGTAAAGCGTTGGCCTCTAACGGGCTTGTTGGCAGGCTAGACGGTAGATTGTATTGTCTCTATGTCTTCTACACTCATCACACGACTGAAAGAACGATCACATATATATATATATATATATATATATATATATATATATATATATATATATATATATATATATATATATATATATATATATATATATATATATATATATATATATATATATATATATATATATATATATCTATATATATATATATATATATATACTAGCTGACCCGGCAAACGTTGTTTTGCCATATAAATAAATTTTAAGTAATTTCTAGTGTAGATAAAAAATAGCTTACTTATTGTAAGTGTGTAAGAATGTGGTATATGCGTGAAATAGGCATGGAGCACTGTGAACGATGAGGGAATATAAAAATAACAAAAGGCAAACATTATTTTTAAGTTATTATAATTTATTCCTTAAAATTATATATCATTAATTAATCAATTACGACAGGAACACTAACAAACAATATCAATCTCTTAATGCTATAGCGTGAACAATATTTTTTGTTAGTCCATCTTTAGCTAACACAAACAAAACGATGTCATTTGAAAGCATGAATTGAATGTTCGAATTGACTTCAGGAACACGTTAGAATCTGGATCCGTGCCGATAAGTAAACCGTTCAATGGTTCAGGTGGTGTTTCAATTTCAGGTAGTTGCACTTTTCCTGACGCGCAACACATCCCAGCTGGCTCATTTTTGAATTTCAGAGCATGACAATGCGGACATTCCTTATCCATAGCACCAATTACCACTTTTGAATGAGCATAATATTCAATATCGGGCTCATACTGGAATGCTAGACGCAGGAATGAATCAGATGTAAATGCTCGATGTACCTGTTGTCGTTGTTGGTCATTTGTTCTGCGTCTATTGACTGTGAAACGGCGTGATTGTCGTTGTTCTAATCTTATTACTTCATTGCGTTCAGCTCGTGTATCTTCTGACTCTTCTTGACGCAATTGCGCCATTCTGACACGTGCATCAGTATTTTGTTGCTGGATTTGTTCTTCGGTTCTTTCGGATCTTCTATTTCCCAAGCTTCGAGATTTACTTGTATTATGGCTCAAATCAGTCCCTTTGCGTTTTCTTGGCATTGCTCACTGTACAAAACACACATAAATAGAATTAATGAAATTACTTAATGATGAAAAATGTTAAAGGTATAATTAGGGCCAGGATTTTTGCCGCAGTTTTGAAATGATTAGTTTGAATTTATGAAATTATAGCAAAAATATAAGTTTTATGAAAAAAAAATTCAGACAAAAGTTGTAAAAAATTAAATTTTACGAAAAAAATTGTCTCTTATAGTTTTCTCATACAACCAATATTTCCATCGATATTTCAAATTAAAGATTCATAATGATTGATTCAAATTTTTGGAAACTATGAAAATCTTAATTGTTAAATTACATTTTTTTAATAAAATTAAATTAAAATTACATTTTTAAAAGATCAAATATATTTGCCGTAATGTCAAAAACTTAAGAGCATTAATTGTAAAATGTTAAAATGAAATCACGGCAAAAATCTTGGCCCTAGTTATAATGTATTTAATATTTGGTTGTACACACATTCATTTACATATTCATGTAAACATTAGACTGTTTTACAAAAGCGAAAAAAATTATTTTTCATAATCATATCGAAAATATATGGTTAGAAATGGTAAAAAAAATTAATACAAAAAAAAGTTTGCCCAATTTGAATAAAAATTAAATTCCACCGAATCTTTTTTGACCGTTTCCAACAACATTTTCGATATAAATAAAAAAAAGTTTACTTACAACACAAAAGCCGTTGTTGGTGGAAGCTCGTGCCACGTGTTGAGTACTTTTGAGGTTATGAAAATCACTTGATTAACTAATCGTGCAAAATACACTCTAAATTGATAATTTTATTATTATTAATAAAATAGGAATGATTAATAGTTAATATGAGAGTTACACTGAGATAGCAAAATAATAATTGTCAACGTTACTACTACACTTGATGCATAAACAATAATGATGGCCGACAACTGTGTAGGGAGTGAGAGAAGTCTTATTGTGTGAGAGGAACAGGAGACCGGCTTCGTTCTCATCCCTACTCCGTGCTGTTTACTGGGTCAGAAGTGACATCTGTAGACAACTGGCGGGGATAACTAATTAAATGACGATTGATCAGTTATCGACCGGGGATGAAAAATGATTAAATTACTAAAATGCCTATTAAAAAATAGGGGTTGGTGATAAAAGGGTAAAAATTTAGGGTTGTATGTATTTTTTAATGCGACATAATAAAAAAAATAAAGAAATTAAAAAATGTCTAAAAATTAAAGAAAAATGTTAAGGGTGGACAACCCTTATCACTAAGGGGTATGAAAAATAGATGTTGGCCGATTCTCAGACCTACTCAATATGCTCACAAAATTTCATGAGAATCGGTCAAGCCGTTTCGGAGGAGTACGGGAACGAACATTGTGACACGAGAATTTTATATATAAGATATATATATATATATATATATATATATATATATATATATATATATATATATATATATATATATATATATATATATATATATATATATATATATATATATATATATATATATATATATATATATATATATATATATATATATATATATATATATATATATATATATATATATATATATATATATATATTATACCAGCCTGGGGTGACGGGTAGTCGACACCGCCCTACTATGACGTTAAGCCATGTAATACCATACAATGATAAAACAAACAACCTCAACATTGAGGCGAGCGAAACCTCGGGCAAACATGGAGAAATCCGAATAAAGCAATAATGAAATGATTTCTAACTAGAGATCACATTTCATAGGATAATCCCCTTGGGAAATAACATTTCCACCGTTGACATTGCAACCTCAGCTCTGTCTTCATTTCCCAAGGTACACAAGAATAATATAATTCCGTTCCTATTTACGCACTTTCTTGGTTAGATTTGTATTCAGTAACAAAGCTGATATTTCTAACATCATACTGCAAACTAAAAACATGAGTGTTAAGGGGCTCTCTAGACGATCAAGCATGCTTGTCAAGCATCGCGTCGCGGGCTGGGAAGGGATCGTAAACCGCAGGAAATATGCAAATATTTTTTTTTATATTTACTAAAAATGCCTAATTTATACAAGGAAATCATGTCATTAATTAATCAATTACGTCTAATTAACCTGACTTCCTGGTATACAACTACAAAATTAGGCATTTTTGGTAAATATTGAAAAAATATACTTGCATGTATCCTGCGGTTTACGATCCCCTCCCAGCCCAGGACGCGATGCTTGACAAGCATGCTTAATCGTCTAGAGAGCCCCTTACACCGTTTTTTTGTATTATTAAACTAATTCATAGGAGTTCCTACACTTGGTAGAGTTAAAATTAACCAAAATTACAAATTACAAATACAAAATACAAATACAATTACAAATACAAATTACAAATATTTAAAAACAGAATTACAAAATATTCAAAAACAGAATTACAAAATATTTAAAAACAGATTTACAAAATATTCAAAATTACTACTTGAATATGTACCTACATTATTGGCTCGATTGCGTTTCTTCGTGAACTAAAATCGTAAATTAGTCCGTGTGAACGAGACAGGGCAATACGCTAGAGCGGATGACCGGTTGTCACTTTTTCGCAACAAAACTGCCCGCCAAGGTCAAATCTTACACCGCACGAAATATGCTCGAATTTATTCAGATGAGTATAAGTTCGACAGGTAGTATTTATCGACGATCGTTCGTTTCATATTCCGCTCTAACGTATTGCTCCGTCTCGTTCGCTTGGACTAATTTTAGTTTTAGTTCACAAAGAAACGCAATCGGGCCCTATAAGGTAACAAGATTCTAGTTTATACTCGTACATAATAAACAAACGATTTCACAAATTATTATTTGTACTATCGGGCTATCGTGCTATCGTACATATCTAATACCCAATCAGAATTATTTGATAATTTCACAATTTATAGACAGCTATGAAAATGGTAAAAAAATAAGATACAAATGTTTACAAATTAGTAATGATTATAATAGTTATTGGCCAATAGTCAGAATAAAAAATCACAATTAGTACATATATAATAGTCAATAATAGAAAGAATAAAGATATTGTCAAAAATACAGAGAGCTAATGGGCCCTTGCTGAGTTGGCCACGAAAACCCATTCTGTTCAGGGTTGGTCACACTCACGGGTCAACACCCAGCCGGCGGCCTCCAAGTATGAAGTGCGAGCCCGGGTAGGACTCTGGCCTTAGGGCTAGATTCCCATAGGAATCAACCTTCTGGCGCTCCTGGACGGTCTGCACACCGTGCGGCGTAAGCCAATCGACTGTGCACTCTGACTAACAGTCGGGGGAGTCTGGAAGCAGTACTATTTCCTATAGAGCGGGGGTGGTTGCGGACCTTACGGCGACTGCTCTTGAAACGACCATTGGCTACCCGATCCTGGGTGAACAGCCGGGCAAAGGATGCCGCGTAGTCCGCGATAGATTCGGTTTACACCGTTTCACCGCTTCGTAAGGGAGAGTACCGCGCAAGCGACCTCGAACTCGTAACCAATCGAGAGACCGCAGTAATCTGGTCGCAATTGGAAGCAAGGGTGTGAGTGTAAACCTGCTGGGTAACACTCCTGGCTATCTCGCGGTTAAGGCAGGGGTGGGATGTAAGGAAGGTGGGGGTGGGGTTTGTCTGCTTGCCGGGAAAGTCTTGGGGTGACACAACCGATATTTATTGAAGAAATATGACTAATGCGCCGGTGGACCGATTTAACAACAACCTTTTCAACTCATGCCATGACCAAATGATGCCTGCCTGCATGCCAAATGTATGCAAATGTAATCGTAAAGGAATGCACATAGAGACACAGACAGACATACACACAGACACACTTCCATATGAAAATGGTTTTAATCGTCTCAGAGGGGCTCAAAATCGACATATTCATTTTTATCAAGAAAAAACTTTTTGCGCGTTCACAATACTTCGCCTCCTAGTTGATTGGTGGGCCGCTAAAGTAAAAGAACCCTAAAGTAAAAGAACCGCTAAAGTAAAAGAACCCTAGTCATATTGAGTACATTTCAGAAATAAACATGTATCTATATGGATAAATACATCAACCAAAAATATTTAATAGAAAGAACCGTAAAAAATAATTTTTAATACAATATTTCACTTTTGGTAACGACAGTCATGTTTTTATTCGTTTTAATATATTTACTTGTTGGTTTCAGTGCATCGGTGTTCAGTAAATGCAGTAGGTACGTGTGATCTGAGCATGTGGGCGAGGAACCGAGAAATTTGGCGAGGCCACAATACAAACCACTAAAATTTGTTGCGCATTTTCATGGGACAGAGTTTTGTTTGCTGGCGAATACTGACACGTGTCGGATCGAAGGTCATTCGCCGCTGTCCCCAGCCTAATCAAAGGGGCCTCCCGCCGCGAGACACGTGCACCATTAACCCAGGTCGAAAAACACCGTTAAATCACCATAATCAGTTCGCGTCCGTCGCTACAACTGGCTATTCCTGGCAGGGTGACCTTTTGATCACATTCCCCTACCTGCGAGATTGCCTATCAAAGTCAACGGGTGGCGTTTATTCAACGACTACTTTGTGCTAATAAAAATGGGCGATCACCGATTCTATGACGACACTCCCTGTTGAATAGGTCACTGACCATGGACGCAGTAATTAGATTTTGGACAGAGAACATATAACAATGGAGGAATTTAATTAATTGACAGCAATGACGTAGCTCTCAGTAGCCTATCAAAGATCAGCGAGGTGATTAGACAAGCAAAATGTGGACGCAGCTGTGGTTTAGCCTATGTTGGACAAACGAAACGGCTCATATCCACTCAAAGATGGTAAAAACGTTTAGCGAGAAAAATCGGCGATATGTGAACACATATTGGATAGCGGAAGTAACCTCTGGATGCAGTTTCAAAATCCCACTGTGCTATACAAAGAACAATTTTACTTTCCTCGCATGATCCGGGAGGCCATTGAAATAAGAACCCCACACTTTAATAGAGACGACGGTTACAAACTTTCTTCTACGTGGGCCCCCTCTCTTTAAAATGTTCTTAATGCTCATTGCCGAGCGCAAGAGCGTAACGCAAGACATAGTGTGTGTTGAAATGAAAATGAAATGAAATGAAAAATACCTTTATTGTACTAACAAAAATAATTACATTGGTAAAGAAAACTTAAATTCTATTCTAACTTAGTACATACGGCGGGCTTATCGTTTCGCGATTTCTTACAGCCAACCGTGTGTTGTGTGGACGACGGATTTTCAAATTTGCCGAGCACCGAACCGTCGCCCCACTACCGTTATAGTCAAAGTAGCAGCAGCAGTTCGCCAACTACCCGCAGATGACTACCTTACTTTACGCGGTAAATCGTTTTTATCTTATTTTGAAAGCAAAATGTACCACAAGCGGGTAAAAGTAAAAAATAACCACTGCGCAAGGCCGTAGCCAGAAAACAATTTCGGGAGTAGGGGGGGGGGGGGGGTTGGTTTGGTGGACTATTAGACAAACAAGTTTGGATAAAAGAAATAAAATGGTGTTACTTATCGTATATATTTATTAGAAAACCATTACAGGGATATTACCACCGTATTACAAAATTAATTGTAGTCTTCTAGCTTTCTTTGCAGCGAACAAGTCAATTACTTCCTCGGTGTCGATGTCAATTCTGCAGTGGCAATCGAATAACGTCCACTAATGTTATTACATTAACACATTAACGCCAAACCGGTTAGTCTTTCCTGGCGTGTAGAGTTTCTTAAATAAGTTTTGAGGCGTTTCAGAGAAGAGAAATTTCTCTCAGGGGTGCGTGTGGAAACAGGCAGTGTCGTTAAGATCTTTAAAAGTTGTGAATGTTTTGATATAAGGCTTGGTTGCAGTCTCCGAGAGTTTCAATAGCACATGTTGGTCGATCTAGTTTAGATTCTTTCACCCATTTTATCCGCCGCATGCCTAATTCAGCTCTTACAAAATCTCATTCCAAATATTTTTTATAGAGCTCAAAGTAGTTTTCTTGATAATTGTGATACATTTGTTCTTTATTTATTTATTTATTTATTTATTTAATTTAACAATTCATTTACAAGTGCACAAGTATCACTAATAATCATATCAATATTTTTTTTTATATATAATTAAAATTAAAATTAAAATTAAACACGGCCGATATGAGCATTAGCATTTAATTAAGTACTGCTGCTGCCCAACTAAGTGCCAGGACTTGTTCCAGGGCAGCTAGCTCTCTGGTTTTTATATCACATATATTCGGCAATGAATAAAAAAAAAATAAAATGGAAAAGAAATATATATATTCCCGTCACCATTACAAATTATAACTAATAATCACTAACTAATGATCACAATAGGAAATAAAACACAAAAATAAATAATCGTGTTATTAAAATAAAAATAAAATAAAATGTCAAATGATATCAAACAATAGTCACCAAAATTTATGAATAAGTAATAGTAATAAATAAAAATAAAAAAAGTCAAAGAAAATAATAATAATAATAAGAAATGTCAGGGATAATTGTCTCGGTATATTAATTTGTGGATATTTTGCCGGGCGTCATATTTTAGCCAGGAATCAATTTTGGCTTTAAAAGAAGAAGAAGACTTCGGCACATACATTTTTAAATCTTCATCTAGCATATTAAAAATCCTGGGGGCTATGTACACAAAATGCCTCTGCCCAAAAGTGGTCTGCATTCGAGGGACGTCAAAATGTATAGTTCGGGATTGCCGCGTGCAGATTGTTTGCTGGGTTCTTATTGCGGTCTCTAAATTAGTTTGATAGTCACAGAGCGCCGTTTTCACGTATAGTTGTGGTACATCTAGCACGTTATATTCTCTGTAGAGATCATCTGAAAAGTATCTCCAAGGCTTTCTCTTTATAATTTTAAGTATTAGCTTTTGAGCTCTAATCAAGGGCTCCATATGAATTTTCGCTGCACCTCCCCACCCTATGATCCCATAGGTTAGGATAGATTGGCACAGGGCATGGTATACCATCTTAAGTGTCCTTTGGTCCAGAATGCCTCTAAGGTCTTTGAAAATATACGTCAGTTTCCTAACTTTGGCCGACAGCTCCATTATGTGGGTGCTCCATTGTAGCCGGTAATCAATTAATATACCAAGATATTTAATGTTGCAACACAGGCGGAATTAAAATATTGAGAGATGATAATGTGTCTTTAGGATTTTGGAATCTCGACTGAAGCCGATCAATGAAATCATCCAAAAGTGGAATCATTATAGTAATTCTAAAATGTTTCAGGATATTTATTGTGCCTTAATTTGCCCTATGCTCTTGGCGTGACGTTATTATCGGAATTTTCATTTCGTCGTTTACAGTACTGAGCAAATTTTGTGCATTCTTGAAAAGTTCAGAAATTTTGAATCAATATTTTGGCTAACATCTTCAATAGTCTTTATAATTTAATTGACATGTTGTAAAGCTGCTGCCAAATCGCATAGGAGAGATTGAATTATAGTGTCAGTGTGTATGGGAAGAATATTCCTAAGAGGCCGTCCACATATTACGTAATCACGTTTTTGGGATTTTCGACCTCCCCCCTTTCTCATGTCAACAGACGTAATCAGCGGCCTGATCCCCCCCCCATATGACGTAATCAACCGAATTTGCGGAAAATGTATAGAATCGTAAACCCAGCATTTGCAAAGTGTTTCAAGACGGTAAGTCGCAAAATCATTTTAGAATGCTTTTAAAAATGTACTTTATTAATTCAAAGTAATTCCACAATCTCAAACTCTTTGGATTATTTTACAGATCCCAATCTTCAAACCGCAGTGGCTGTAAAGACGGTATTAAAGAGGAAAATATTATTTAGGAATGCATTTAAAAATGCACATTTAATGTGCAGGTTTAGATAAAAAAAAATGCGATGCGGTGACCAAAGTAGATTAAGTAATCAGGACGGGCACCCCCTTTCCCCCCACCCCCACGTAATCTAGCGAAAGCCTCAGCTTCACCCCTCCTCCCCCTTGGTGATTACGTAATATGTGGACGGCCCCTAAGCAACAACTTCAAATGACTGATCTCAGAAAAAAAAATAGTCTTTGATGATGTTTCAAAATCCATGTCAGTGCTAAGTCGTCTAGTGTATCAACAAAAGCTTTATAAGTATCCTTAAATCTTACTATTTTAACTCAACGGGTATCGCCGTAGGGCTTTTCCATTGTGTTTCGGGAAAGTTTTTTCGATATTCTCTTTTAAGCACTTAGTTCATTTTGCCGAGGACTGATAAAATTTCCAAACTATTTTATAATTCCAATAGTATTTTGAATTGGTTGAACCTGGCAATAATGACCCAAGGCTAAATTCAATGAATGTAAGCTGAAATAAACGTCTAAGGAGTCTGTATGTGACTGACGAATTACTGCCTGCACACCTTTAAAACTTTCTTTCATCGAAGAAACTTCATCATATCTTTGCCCGATTAAATATTCGCAATCTACTCCCAAAGATTTTAATTCAGATAAAATTGCATTAACTAAATACTTTCCTTTTGTATTCTCAACTGTTACAAAAGTTAGGGAATTTTGTTGGTAGTGATTAACTATTATGTTGCGTATAACAAACAAAAGAGTGAGTTTGCCCAAGATTTGACAATTGCCCGAGATTATTAAATATTTTAGGAAAATACTTCGATACTTTAGGACTGACACAGGTGGTTCTTAAAAAAAGTGTCATACAGTAGTTAACTACGAAAGGAAGAACGGAAACTGAATGTATCCTCATGACATTTCAAAAATAGCAACACACACAAACACACACTATACACACCCTAACATCATAATAATTACCTATATATGTAAACAAGAGTGAATTCCGCTTTTTATTTTTATAAAATAATATTTTGTATTTGGATTTATTTTATAATATTTTCTTAATATTTTTATTATTTAATGATTATTTCGATTTTTGAATGATTATTTTGCGTATATTATTTTTTATATTTTATTTGGGAATTTAGTACAAAAATTTCTTACCGTATTTTTCATAAAACTATTTTCTTTTATTTTTTTTATTATTATCATATAAAATTGGCGTTTTCCTCGAAAAAGCACTGCCTTGTTAGTTAGTGACGCAAAATCATTGTGTAAAAATAATACCTATAAAATACCCTATCCCTTTCCCCTTACTTGAACCTACATTTGTTTCATTGCTCATTGCGCTGTAACAATAGATTTAATTTAATTGTGAAAACTTTTAATTGGCCTTAGATGTATATATTATGTGTTAGTATTAAGTATAAAACGCTGTAAATTTCTGAAAAATAAAAAAAAAAAAAAAATAAATAAAAAAATAAGCAGCGGGGTGGTTCACTACAATACAATACAATACAATACAATCAAATACTCCAGTAGGTAGGCATTCCTACACTTGTATGTGTCACAAAATTAAATGCTAAAAATGTCATTATTATAAACATAACTATCGTGATAGTTGTCATGGCTGTAATATTATATTCAATATTACCTACATACAAATAATCAAAATATGCTAATGTAATGAGTCAGGGAGAATAATATATTAAAATAGAAATGCAAATTCTATGTAGAATAATCAAAAAATATATATTTTATTGCCAATCCAGCAATATGCCTTAGTATTTAAAAAAAAAAATGAATTTAATTATATGAAAATTAGAATGTCAGCTATCATAATACCATTATGTTTAAAACTTTACGCATTTCATTAATCTTCAACATGGAAAATAAACTCAGAATTTTCAAACTCCCTTATACCATAAATTGGGTTTCTTACCAAATTATGTATAATTATCTTTTTAAATTGGTCCTCTCCAAGGCTTATCATTTGCTCTGGAATCTTATTATAGAAGGACAAATTTTGGTGAATAAAACTGTTTCGCACTTTGCTAAGTCGCTGTCGGTTTATGTGGAGATTGGATTTATTCCTCGTATCCTGATGATGAAATCACTATTCACCGGAGCTTCTGTTAGGTGTCTACGAGCGTACATAATATTTTGGTAGATGTAAGAAGAAAATAGAGTCATTATTCCTGATTTTACAAATAGCGGCTTACAAGAACTTCTTGGTGAGACTCTATATAAACTGCGTACCGCTCTTTTCTGGAGGAGAAAAATTCTTTTTGAGTTTGGTGCCATTCCCCAAAACAGTAGGCCATACGTTATTAGGGAGTGGAAATATGCAAAATAAACGGATTTAGCTGCTTCAAAACCGCATAAACTTCTTATCTTTCTAATGGCGAATATGGCACTGCATAATTTTTTATTTATTTTATTTTATTAACTAAATGTATACAGCATATTCTTTATATAAAAAAAAACATTTTATAAATTAACATCAATATAGCCATTAATACATTTAAGTTACTGAGATCATTTAAGTGATCAGACCATAAAAATACAAAATCACTCGTTTAAAAATACAAAATCAGTGGCGCTTCATTGGTTTAGCGCACAGGCGCTGATTATGGTCGGCGCGGTACTGCCGCCCGCGCCAGTTATAAATTCTAGCAATTAAAATAGTTTTTAATAACACTAAGGCACTAAATGTATGTACATATAAATACATACGTGAAGTGGAACGAAAGGTTTCATGCAGCTTGGGCCATAAGATCCAATGTGTTCTCGGGTTGACCCAACTCACGATTTAGCCCCTATTCAGTAGCCTCCTCATATGACGGACTACCCCGGGAACTACTCTCGCGTCTCAGGCCTCACGGCTGGTGGATCGGTTTCCCCCTGGGGATTGCCCTCCGGCGCTACTGAACGGTTTGCGTACCGTGCGTCGTCAGCAAATCGAGCCAACCTTGGGTGCAGCCGCCATAAATGAATCATAATTGTATTAGTATACAAAATTTCGTTTCTGTGGTGTTGACCGTTGAGGACTCCTCTCGTCAGGAGCCAACCTTGGGTGCAGCAGCCATTTCGTGGTGAAATTTATAACGGGCTATCATAATTGAATGCGTATACAAAATTGTGTGTCTGTGCTGTTGACCGTGGAAGAATAGCCTCGTCGGGAGCCGATCTTGGTTGTAAAATCAGGTCATGCTCACCACAAAAATCTGTTGTCATCGGAACTGAACCAACGCGTAAAATCTTAACTTCATAGGATTAGAGAAAGTGGTTTTAATTCAGCTTGCAAGAGTTGACCTAAACAAACATACTTACTAACTAAGATGCATTGCAAGGCAAATAAAAACTTCTTATTAAATTTATTCGTCTCCGCTCGTGTAGCTCCGTCCTTTTCCGTCTGTGGGAACAAATTTTCTAGACACGACAGGAATTACCCTGATAGAAACATCACACACACTGCGCACGCGTTAAAAATCAACCTAGGAAGCATTTCAAATACACTTGATTGAAACAAGTTTTTCAAACTCGTGAATTTGGCGCCCCCTTCAATTGCCGCCCGGGGCAGGTACCCCGGTTTGCCCCACTGTAGATCCGGGCCTGGCTATGTTCGTAAGCACTGTTGGCTAGTTAAGTTGCTTGCCAAGGTTTTCTATAACTTTATTTATTGAGTGGTATAGCCAGTGTTACCTGGCGGGCCGACCCTCGCGCCCTTGTTCCAAATTGTGACCAGATTTCTCCGGTCTCTCGATTGGTTCCGAGTTCGAGGTCGCTTGCGCGGTCCTCTCCCTTACGAAGCGGTGAAACGGTGTACACCGAATCTATCGCGGACCAAGGCGTCCTTTGCCCGACTCTGAACCGGGATCGGATGGCCAATGGTCATTTCAAGAGCAGTCGCCGTAAGGTAGACAACCACCCCCGCTCTATAGGAAACAATACAGTTCCCAGACTCCCCCGATTGTTAGTCGGAGAGCACAGTCGATTGGCTTGCGCCGCTCGGTGCGCAGAACGTCCAGGAGCGCCAGAGGTTTGATTCCCAGGGGAGACTGGTTGACCCAGTGTCCTACCCAGGCTCGCACCCCATGCGTGGAGGCCATCGGATGGGTGTTGACCCGTGAGTGTGACCGACCCTGAACACGTGGGTCATCGTGGCCACCTCATCATGGGCCCATTAGCTCCCACGGATTCTGTCCAGCCTAGTTATACCTCCCGCCCACCTAAGAATCTTCATTTCGTTGTGCTTTTAGTTCATGTGTCTTTTCGTTGTCCAGCATTCGGAGCCATACAGTAGCGCCGGTCGGACTGCCGCTTTGTACACTTTACCCTTAGTTTTTTTTTATAGCAATACGTTAATTCTATGAGACACTACTACCTATTCTCCGACACGGAGCCTAGGTTAAAATATAGGTCAACTTAAAATATAGGTAAATGCACATTTTCTGTACGAGCAGTGCGTTGTAGAAACCGGTAAAATTTCAGATTAAAACCCGAAACTTTCTTAATCTTAGGAGCAAAATGTTTGTGATAACATTCATCGCTGTCAATTTCCCACTTACCGCTAAATGTCTCTAGAAACAAAAGATCGGATATCTCTCATCAACTTTTGAGATCTCGTCATTAGGATGAACTATTTTTGTAAGGATAATTGGTCTTAATTGGTGGTGTCGTTTTTAAGATACAGTGGGTACAGACACAGAGAGAAACACAAACATACATACAGAGATATATATTTTCCAGAAATCACTTATTTGAATACCCAAGAATTCAAAACGCGGAGATCCGGTAAAATAGGAATTTTAAATTTTGCTCGAAAACAAGACTTCAATATTTTCATACTTCTTGTGATAGGACGTAGGAAAGTAAAAAGCAACAGACGTTATGTAGAGGCTACCCATCTTTTGAAGTATTTGTGGGTGACGTGAGTATATCTACGGTCCTACATGCATATGCAAATTGAGGTCGGGGTAAGCAATGAATATATTAAAGGCACATCAAACGTAATATTTTGATAACGTGTCTATATATATATATACGTATTTGTAAAATTGTGCAATATTACATATCATTTTCTTAAACATATATACTAGAATGTAGTGTTTATTCATATATTTGTATATATTATTACTTATTTTCCACTTAAATTTATTGTATATAATGTAAAGTTTACTTTATTTTTACCCCTAATTGCATACATATATATTTTTTTTTTCTACTTTAAATTTTACTTTAATTTGTGTAAACAACACATTTGTTAGATTTAGAAATATTTAAAATTGATCACCTTCGTCAGTTCGCGAGTTACAAAAATACAGTTGGTATAACACAGCACAGCCAGAGACAGACCTTCTAGGTCTAGTTGGTTGTGCGATTTCGCCTCATTCGGATATGCTAGCATATTTATATCCATAGAGCTATGTTTTTCGCTATTATAATGTTTGTTCTTAATTATTCCTCATGTACAACAGTATGCATGTCCTTGTATTTTTTTGTTCTTGTACGTTATAAATAAATAAATAAATAAATAAAATAAATATACAAAGTAGGTTTGCTTTCATGCATAAAATTTAAACAATAGGTAATTTTTGGCTGTTTCCATTTTGTTTAAAATCAAAGAAGGATAATATCTAAAAATACCACGTCTCGGTTAGTTTGGAAACATTGCTAGAGATCAGATTTGGGGTTTTTTGGTGCTCTAATGCCTAAGGTGCCCTTGGTGCCCTTGGTGCCCTAAAATTTTTGGAAAGATCTATTTATCTAGAATATTTATGACTTCTAGAACTTTACTCAATTATGAGCCGTTTCGAAGTTTTGAAGTTGGGAATCTTTTAAAATGTGGCTAATTACACGAAAACCCAATGTTACTATGATGCCAATTATATATTTAAATTACATTATTTCCAGTGAAGATCCATAAAATATAGTATACTAGCAGACCCGGCCACGCGTTGCTGTGGCTAAGTTTTTGCTATATTACATTTGGTAAACTATTTAAGAGGAACGGTAGGAGAACATCATTCGTGGGGACCACCATGCTTTTTTACATAGATGCCATTTGTAAAAAAATATGGCGACCTCCATGACAGATTTTCTACTACCTTTACGAACCAAGACGGAAACGTTAATGCTGATATAAAAATCCACTGGATTGGGATTTGAAGGGGAAGGACTTTGAACACGATTGATTAAAATTTTCGTACAGTTGATATTAAAGCAAAAATCAATACAAAAGAATTAATTTTAAAATTTATTATTATTTTTATTCAAGTTTGTAACATATGAGTATATTACAAAGTTGTTAGTAAATAACATGTGACACAAACTTATGAATGAGGTAGGGAGGGCAGTTAGTCTTAAATCTTTTACAATAATATTTATTATTTTGAATTATAAATACTTTTAATTTAAATTTAATTTAGCACTAATCGGTGCACAATATTTTTGGTTAACCTGTCTTTAGCTAACACAAATAGATTCGACGGTTTCCCTACACGTGAACATGCAACATATAGTTGCCAATGAGAAAAACATGGATTTTCCAAATCTAAACCACAAATGGACATTGTTTGGCCTTGAGACTTATTTATAGACATGGCAAAAGCTAAACGAAATGGAAACTGTAGCCTTATGAAGGGTATGTTAGAATCTGACGGTATCATTAGAATACGTGGCAACAGCACCACTTTTCCTTTAAACTTCCCAGTTAAAATGGTTGCTTGAAGAATATTTCCGGTGATCTTTTTGATGACCAAACGCGTACCATTGCATAATTGAGGTGGATTCAAATTATGTAGGAGAATAATAGGGGAACCAATCTTTAATCGAAGATTATGTGGTGGCATTCCAGGTATATCTAGTGAATTTAAAAATTCAATTGGAAAATTTACACTTTCATTTTCATCAACAACAGTATCGATTGATTTAAAAGCAATCAGATCGCCTGGTAACAACTGTTGTATCTGGAAGTTAAAATTTCGTCAACATCAACATTTTTAGCTGCCAAAATCGCCCGATGACTGAGCCAGTTATGATTCAAGTATTTATTCTGTATATCCAGAAAAATACTCTCAATGAATTCATTTTTTTCCTGTAGAACAGTGCAGAAATTGTCTGGCAGTTTAACCCCTCCTATGGCGGGGTAAAATTTCTGCCCGGGATAGTTTTGCGCATAACTTTTAAACTACTATACGAATCGTAAAAAGAATAACTGCAAAATGATCACATTGAAATTTGAAATATTATAACGTTACAACATTATCTCGTAAAACAATTAAGATAATAATGAATAAATATTACAGTTAGCACAGCGCGGAACGCGTCTAACCAAAAATGGTTAGCTTACATAGGAAGGGTGCATTGCGTATTTGGTTGCAGTTCTATTTTACCGTTCCCAATATCTAGTAATTGTTCGGAAAATATTTGTGCTGATGGATCATTTGCAATCGTACGCGCATGTTTATGGTCTATCGAAGTTTTTCAACACTTCGCCATAAGAATGATTGTTTCAAACATGCATTAATCTCATCCGCGAAAGTAGAGCGAGGTATAACCGGTAAGGTCTGTCGGAAATCACCAGACAAAAGTAAGATAGCACCACCGAAAAGTTTATTATTGCCGTTTAAATCTTGCATGAACTATGCAATGCTTCGAGTGAATATTTGTGAGCCATTGTGCACTCATCCCTAATTATTATTGAACTCTTCCGCAACACTGCAGCTATTCCACTATTTTTTTAGTGTTACAAATTGCATTTGGTTTATTATGAATGTCCAATGGCAGCTTGAATGTTGAATGTACCGTTCGCCCACCATCTAGCAAAGTAGCCGCAATGCCTGACGATGCAACTACCAATGCGATTTTCTGTTGCGACCGTATTTTGGCAAGAATCAACGATATTAAAAATGTCTTACTTGTTCAGCAGCAACAGCCAGCATAATCCGATCATAAATATTTTTTTGTTCTGCTGTCAGTAATGGCTCACTGTTCATGATAATTGTTGCTAAATTACCATGGTCATATTGTTTTTCTCGTTGTAAATCGGTGTTGACTAAGTCGGTGGCTGGGCGATCAGGTGTTGGCATACCATAATGATTAAGTGGTAAATTTGAAATTAAAACACATAAATCCTCGATCAACACTAACGTTCATTATACATCTCTGGCATATAATCTATATTTTGGCATTGCTCTGTTTGTCTAATTCGGTGCAATATGTCTTCTGTCATACAATTTTTATATTTTTCCCACAAAGTTTGTGCTTGCGATGGATAACATGTCAAAATAATTGCAAACAGCTGACGAATGTTATTGGGCGTTGATGTCAACGCAGCATCAACAAGCGTTAAGTCCCAATGGTCATCGTCTTCTAGCAATTGCAGTTCACGACATGCATCTTGGTATGTATTGAATACTCGACCATTAACTGTTCGCAGAAATTCAAAAGACGTTGGTCCGGAAACATTCATCAATAACAAACGTAAATAGAAGCACTCACGTTGCTTTGGATGTACCGTGTAAAGTCGCCCCAATGTCTTAGCTTTGAATATGTCTGTAATGGAAGGATGTGGTTACTATAATATGAATTTAATTTACACTTCAGTCTAAGTAACATGTGGCCGACTATGCTCACACCAAAAATTGAAAAAGTAAAAACAATTGAATTTCACTGTATTTCGTTTACTACAAAATAAATTTAACTTATACTTTAGCCTCAACAACACGTGGTGGTAATGCTATTGAATTGTAGCTTATATTACACGTTTGTAGGTTTAACATAGCAGCGCCATCTATTGATTACTTACTAAATCCAGTCCACAGATATCGCCATCTGTTAAAATCGTTTGGAGCTAACAGATAATTGTGAATATCAAATAATAGACGTGCAATAAAAAAATATTGCGACTATAAATTAAGATGTAAGCTATCCTATCTTTCAAGTTGGATCAAACTGCACACGGTGTGCAAATTTGATTCAAATCGGTTAAGTAGTTTAGGAGTCCATCGCGGACAAACAACGTGAACCGTAATTTATATATATATATATATTATATATATAAGATTATACGAACACTAAGCACACCATGTTGGACAGCTGACCTAAGCATATTACATACGTCATTAAACAGAGCGGGAATGAAATCATGGGACACATTACAGAGTTCAAGCAACATATCCCAGTAATTCCCTCCTTCGTAAACTGCCGTAGAACTCAAGCATTCTTAGGAATATATAGTTTGTACTCGTACTTTATCGCTTCAAGTATTTTGCGAAGGTTTTTGTTTAAATAGTTATTAAAAATACAACTCCTGGGTGTGTTAGGTGCCCTACGGGATATCAGGTAATTAGCCATATTTCATAGGATATAGTTCAGAAAGGGCTCATATTTGAGATTAGTTCTTCTAGTAATAAATGTTCTACATCAGGAGATTTTTCCATTCGTATATGATTTACAGCTATTGAAAAAGTGGGCCCAAACTGCCCATTCTCTCTTGATTAATTTGTATTTTTGAAAATTTTATGAAATGTTTATTTTTAGCTGTGTTTTATCTGTGCCCAATTTGAATTCGAATTTCAAATGAGCCACGTATCACAAGAGTCGGCGCTTTAAGGGCCTTACTAACTGGTTGCGCGCAAAGTATCTTTTGCATCAGCATTTAATTAGTATATGTGGATGTTCGATTTCACTGACAGATGTTGACTCCGAAGAAGAAGAAGAACTACTTCAACGCTGCCAGTACTGCGATCGATCAAAAATGCCTACCCGCCGCTAGTGTTTACAATTATCCGCCGCGCCGTCACGACGACTGCACATATATTTTCAGAGGTTTTGCATACTCCCGCGACTCTGAACCGCTTTATTTACCGCTTTATTTATTGAACCGCTCCGCAAAATCATAGTTAAAACTCCGCGAAGGAACTAATCCGCGTCGAGTGAGTCGTGTGTGAGGCATTGTCGAAGAGACTTGCGTGAAAAATCCACCAGCAGGCACCTCGAGGGTCCGTAGCAGTGCCGGGACTTCAGCTAGGCGAGGAGCCATCACAGGTCAGTCGGTGTTTTACAGCCATATATCTGATTACGTGTTGATGTTTAAAGGATTTGCGCGCATCGATTTTGTCTCATTTTGTAAAGTACCCGCATATTAAAATCTATTTATTTATTTTATTATAATGTATTTACGATTATGATCCCGCCGTTGTCGACTATTTACACGTTGAACAACCACTAACTAAATAATATATGGGGACTTATGTACCAAGTTTCAAGTCTCTAAGTCCAATATTTCGAGATTGAAGTATGACTAGCGCGCCCTCTGGTGCACAGATTTCAACCACAATGTTTTCAACTCTTGCCATGACCAAATGATACCTGCATGCAAAATTTCAGCATAATCGGATAAAGCGATTGGGCGCTACCGTGAAGGAATACACAAACACACACACACACACACACACACACACAGATAACAGACTTACAGCAGACTTCAATCTGGAAATGGTCTTAAACGTCTCAAGGGGGCTCAAAATAGATATTTCTGTCTTCGTTCTCTATCTTCTTCGTAAAGTTCTTCGTTGAAACAAAATTTAATTTACCGAAAATTTGTTACGGCTCCGTTGACGCTTGATATCTCTTTAACCATTAGTCGACCGACCTTGTACCTACAAGGCAATTGCCCTTTAGCGAGGCATTACGTCAGCCGGGTCCGTTGAACCGGCTTTCTGGCAGGTGTCACTAAACGATCGCGCGCCGACGCCACCGCACTGAGTCGGTTGCTCTCAGTGCTCAAGTAATAAAACTTTTTTTTATGATATATTTGTGGTTTATGTATTTACCCATATATAGTAGAGACATATACATTTTCGGAATGTACTCAATCATACCATTCATTTGATACTAAACCCGATATATTTATCTTAATTTATTGATATTGGGACATTTGGACAAGTATTTATTATACATAACGATTCTAACAATACAACACACTTCTAATTCGGTTCAAGCCTTTAGAAGTTATAGTGGAGTAAAGAACGGAAAACATACATACATGAAGCACATTATAAAATTCCTTTTTGTTCGACAGTCGTGTAAAAATTAGCAAGCCTTCCTGTATTATAACTTTAAACAATAATGTAAATTTATGTTTGAATAAAATATGCGAATGAATGTTACTTGTGTATATATATTTCTTTGACTATCTATATCAAGGCATGTACTGTAGAGTACAAGCACTAGTGCTTATTAGAAAATAGAAATACATAGAAAATCTGCGCTTGGATGTTCAACGTTCATACCTTGCAATACTGACGTTCATATGTTATACCTTAATAGGTATTTATTTAAATATTATACTTGTTATTTTCATTACCTTTGAACTAACCAAGTGTAGGAACTCCTATCAACTGGTTTGAAATAAATAAATAAAATAAAATAAATATTACATACGTTTCACATACTCCACTGCGGCTCCGTTCCTGACACAGCCTACCCGATTTTTAAAAATGCAAATATGTAGTTAAAGTAATCTATGTCTTAACCATTGTAGGAAAAAATAAATATTGAATAAAAATACCCGCTATGGTAGCCAGATATTTAGGTGGTTAACTGTCCAACAGGTCGCCCAACTATTACGTGAAATGAAGATATTGATCATTTTATTTATTTATTTCTTTCACTAATACTCACTATCAAAAGCTATTGTCATTGCTACATTTTATTGATAATAACCAATGGCGAAGCATTAATTGAGTTAACTCTTCGTAGCTATATTTGTTCAGCGCCGCTTCCAGAGCAATTTAACACATATATTTAGAATTATAACTAAAATAAATTACCTGACGTATAAAAGAAATCTAAATACAAATCAAAGATGGTCATCATAAAAAAACAATAATGGTCATCATAAACCAACTGGTCAAATTTTTAATATAATCGGTGTAAAGTAAATAGTCCATTTTAAATAGTCAAATTAATAATAAAAATAGGGTAATAATATGATAAATTAAAAAAATATAATATAGTCAACAATAATAAATTTTAAAGATAATTAATAAAAAATCAAAGATAACCATTGCCAGAACTGTCATTTAAAATTTGGTTTATACTAAAATATCTAGCATAGAGTGTATTGACATACTCTCTTTGATCATCATCCAATTTAATAATTTAATTTTAAAAATATGTATGCTGGTACACTGCCAAGACGGTTAAAGATTCTAGGCGCTATAAACGTTCAATGCCATTGAACAAAAGATGACTTTATTCTAGGTACCTGAATATTATCCCCAAAGGTTTGTATATGATAACCCTAAAACGAATACCTTATTGCCACATTAATTGTCAACGTTGACTCGTCTAGGTAATCCCTAATTCTCGTCATGCCGGAGTTTGTTTACACAAAAATGTCAGTCCAGGTTGCTCCATTAAAAATAACAACAGTGTCATCGGCATATGATATAATACAATTTTTACTCTTGACAACTGACATAAAATTGATTTATATAAATGAGGAATAAATTGGGTTCCAAAACGATTCCTTGTGGTACACCATATGTTATTGATTCATATTCACTAAGTTGACCTTGTATGGAAACCATTTATTCAATCATTTTCCTTCTAATTCTTTAATTTCGGGAGGAGCAATATCGAACCGTCCCCCCACCTCCCATCCCTTGTTTAATCACACCATCAGCCGCGCGTGCAAATTGCTGCCCACTTCGCCGAGCTTATATTGAATGAGAAGCGACGGCGACCGACATGGTCGCCTAGAAACTCATTAACTGAAGTGCGTCTGCGGATCTATGAAGCCTCCAGGCGAAGTGCTGGCGATTTTCAGCATACGATCAAGCCACACAAAGCGCCCAGCAATCCGCACTCATCAAGCACTCTCGCGGCAGGATTGTTTTAGGTGGTTCTATAGTAGGATTGTATTAGATGGTTCTATAGTATTTAAATGCATTGTAAATATAGCCCTTTGTTAATTATAGTTATCAATTCTAAACTATTAATTTAATACTTCTACTATATCTTACTTTCCTGGCAGAGTAAATTATTGTGAACGTACTTCTGTGTGTCTGTGTGTATTCCTCGACGATAACGGCCAAACGCTTCATCTGATTGAGCTGAAATTTGGCATGCAGGCATCGTATGGTTATGGCAAGAGTTGGCAATTAGTCTGGTTGTGGTTGACATCGGTCCACCAGGGGGCGCGCTGGTCAAACTTTGATCTCGAAATATTAGACTTATTGACTTGAGATTCGTCGTAGGGCCGAACCCACATTGTTAAGTTTTGGTTCCAATATATCTTACACAAGCAGCACAAAAAAAACGGAAGCGACAAAAAAAACACACATTTAAATCAAATAATAACGTCGAGCTGCCCGAGGCTAGCCGACAAACAAACCATATTGGAAAATAGCCATTTAAACAATACGGAAATACTACAAAATACTATACAAGATTTGATATCATAATCAATCAGGGGGGGGGGGGGGGCATCCTGCCTTATCACGAGAGCTTTAACTTTGAAGAAGATAGACCAAGTAGTCAGGATGTATGTATAAAGTTCCTGAAGAAAATATTCTTCTTCGATATTCTTCTTCTGTAAGTTCCTATAACGCCTCATCTAGAGTGCTTTAATAGATGCCCAAGTGCTTAGGATGCAAAAGGGGTGTTGGGGGGTGGTGATTGGGGGGAAGGTTTGGGGTCGGTGTAGTTGGTGTTTGGGGGGAGGGAGATTTGTTTGGTGGGGGTACGGGAATGATTTACGGGGTTGGGGGGGGGGGGGGGGGGAGATTTAGCGCGCTCGGGGAGAGGGGGGTCGTCTGCTTGCCGGGAAAGTCTTGAAGTGCTGTTTTTTTTTAGATAATTCCTTTTAAACATTGATTTTTATTATATATAGGAAATTTACTTTCGAGCGATGCAGAGTACCTATTATTTTTGTGACTATTTAAATATTAGACTATTTTTATTTATTCTGTTTTGTGATTTCATACGTTTTAAAACTTATTTTATTATTAATTAGCAATATCATGTTCGTCGCATTCAAACTCTGTTAAAAAATGTTATTTAATTGCTCCATACATCTAAATTACATACCTGATTGATACATCTAGTGAAGACGGAAACCGAAAGTTGTGAAGACGGAAACCGACACCTAGTGCTGAATTTGGATAATATTGTAGACTTTAATCACTAATGAATTAATTTGTAAGTAATATTAAATATACCTAATACCTAGTTTTAAGTGTCTATAATCTGTAAAGGTTTAAAAAAAAAATAAATGATTTGAATTTAACCATTACCATTGATACTATTAGATTACTCAAATCCATAGTATAATTTGGCAACCCTTCTGCGCTGGCGAAATATAGGTAGCGCTAAAAGCAGGGACGGCGAAACTAATAGCAATTTATTTGGTCATCTATAACAACATGGATAATGATTATAAAAACTAAATAATTTAACCAATGATAACAATAATAACATTCAATTTTTAGTGCCATCAATCGCATTTTTATATAGGCTGAATTCTTCACAGATATAATACAGAGTGATAGAATGCCATCTATTAGTGTATCTAAACTTAAAAGTGAGTAATTATTTCTTATTGAAACCTGTATACCAAATTAACAACGGACATATATGTACATATTAATAAAACAATAAAAGCTATCATTTAAAAATTCGTTTGTCATTAAATTATTATCTTATTTCGAGATAAGATACCGTAACGGGGTGTTTAGAACGGCATCTATAGTGCGCCGCCATACTGCCATACACGAACGCCTCGATATTGAACATAAGAGAAGATTAATGAATATTTTAAACTATGAGTGCAATATACACGTTGCGTTTCGTATTATTTTATTTTTATTTCATTTTATTTTATTCTGGAACCAAATAGAACTACATACAATGCAATAAAAAGGTATTTTAAAAGTGACAAAAATCCATTAATGTGATTCCGAATATATAATGTATACAAAATGAACGCAATATAATTTTATATTGTTTCCGCTTGAGAATTGGGGGAATCAGGATGGGAAATGAGGTGAAAGGAAGAGACAAAATAGATTAAAATCCCAGCTGCCAAATTTATAATTCTGCATTGAGCAATCTAATACGTTATATTATTAATTATATTACTTATATCCGGTAATATCAAGATATTACGTATATATGTGGTGGGTAATAATTTACCTTTATCCGATAGTGCACAGCCGAACGATATAAAATTCGTTGATATAATATATTATAGACATAAAATTTTTCTAAATACTATTGAAATTATATATTTAATAGTGCTTATAACTAGATATTAACCGAATTAAGTTTGTTTCGGCTTTTCTTATGATTATCTATGGCGGAAAGTAAATATTATTAGTGCAGCTTACATATGGGATATTCAAACCAAAATGTCACAACTACAGCTGTCGACTACAACGGCTGAACCCGTCACCTCACGAAGTTTTAAATATATTAGATCCTTCTGTCTCCCGTAAGGTGAGCGCAGAAGACTTAGGACGAACAGTCCGCCGTCTAGTTACGCCACACGCCCGAAAGATGCCAACGCCTTGCCGCGAAATAGCCAGGTTAATCACCCAGCGGGCCGATACTCGCACCCTTACTACCAGTTAAAGCCAGATTACTCCGGTCTCCCGACTGGCTACAGGTTTGAGGTCTCTTGCGCAGTCCTCTCCCTTACAAAGCGGTGATACGGTGTCTACCGAATCTATCGCGGACCACGACCTGGTTGACCTATTTCAACCTCTTGCCATGACCAAATGATGCCTGCATACCAAATTTCAGCTCAATCAGTGATTACGTAATATGTGGACGGCCCCTTACCTCCTCGTCGGTTGGCCGGTAAAGTAAAACCACAACAACGACAATGAAAAACGTATTCAAAGCTTTCATTGATTCCGATTCATAAGATGGGTGCTACACGTTCAATCTGGCATCGGTTCAATCCATGACGTTGGTCAGACTGACGGAAAAGTGATCGTTTATTGCGTTGACTTAATGGTTGACGGTAAGATATTGCTATAGCGATAAGTCCGCCATTTGTGCATAAATTGTATTTTTTTATAAAACCAGTGTAATATTCAAAGTTATGTTTTTATAGTACAATAAAGTTATTCTATTCTATTCTATTAAGCGTTTGGGCGATATCGTGGAGGAATATACACAGATAGACACACAGACAGATTTCAATCTGGAAATGGTCCTAATCGTCTCAGGGGGGCTTAAAATGGATATAACCGTCTTCATCTCTTATTTTATTTAGCGCGTTCACAATATATTCCCTCGTGGTCAGTTAGTGGGCCGGGAAATTAATAATGTATTTCATTTAACATTTTGTCAAACATACTCAAACACTTTCTTATTTCATGCCAATTTTATTAATGTACAACGTTCTTTATAAAGTACGAGTAAATTGCCATTTTTCTTCGGAATTTATTAATACAATGTGTCACAGACAAGCTTTACTTTCAGGTAAATGTCGTACTTTCAGATAAAAATATTGCTTAAAAAAATACCGCACTATTTTAATTGTCCAACTGTCAAAAATATCGCACTTTCAGGAAATATCGTAGGTACTTCTTAAAAATATATATTTTTAATTTTTCAAATAAGCCAGTTGGTAGGGATTCCTACTCTTGGTATAGTTATATGACTTAAGATAATTATCTGGTATTATTCCTGATGTGGTATTATTCCTTATGTGGTATGTTTTTAGTATGCGGAATTCCTTATGTGGTATAATTGTGGTATAGCTATTGCTCTATCTCGTTCATTTGAACTAATTTCAGTTTTAGTTCACAAAGAAACGCAATCGGGCCCATTGACTATTAAAAAATGAAAAACAACTAATAATGAAATTCATAACAAATTCACTTACAGGACCATTTAATTTTAATATTATAATTTCATGACTATCTGTAGTTATAAATATCTAATATAACTCAATTATGTGGTGAGTCTCTAATGAAATATTTAGTATACATTTTAAAGTTATTTTAACATTAAGCGGCTATATACAATGTCTAAACAACTGTGTAAAGTTTTTTGAAGACAATAAATGCGATTTGATTTGATTTGATAAAATAGATTTGAAATCTTTTATAAATAGTTTGAGCTGCTAAAATACTGGAGATTAATTAATAAAAACGAAGAGTCAGTTATAAAATGGTCAAATTAAAAATATTACAAATATAAAATTACAACAATATAAATTATAAATAGTCAATATACATTTTTATATTATATTCCATCTTCGATAATCAAAATGATTAAATTTAGTACCTAATGTAAATAGTAAAAAAAAAAAAAAGATTGTAATAAAAATAATCATGATAGATTAGAAAATCCTCAAGGTCTTTAACAGAATACATTGGGTTTTTAATAAGCATATCCTGGACCCTTTTCTTAAATTGAACGTCTCCAAGACCCCTGACGCACGATGGAATCTTGTTATAAAAAATATTGGACTGATACAGGAAACTATTTCTAGCCTTACTTAGTCGCACTTTGAAAGGACGCAAGTCTTCTGTATTCCGCGTGTTATGCGAATGAACATCTGCTGAGTTTCTCTATTTCTTGCTGAGTTAGATAGAGAATTGCTGATGTTTTTTTCATGCATACCTGGTATATATAAGCGGCATACATTGTCATGATACAAGATTTAATGAAATACGGTCTTAAGATGTTAGCGATGATATAGTAATTAAATTGCGAATCGCTCTTTTTTGTAGCATTAAACACTACAAAAAAGTATTAAAATATTCTAGGTACTTTCAGAAAATATAGTATCTCGTTGAAATATAAATTCACAAAATATCGTATTTAAAAAAAAATATATTGTGTTTTTATAAAGGTCGTATTGTCAGATAAATCGTGTTATCATAAAATATCGTACCTTTCAAAAATATCGAATTTTCATAAAATTCGTACATGTAAATTTTTGTTGCTTAATGATTATGCAGTGTGCATTTTCTTTAAATGTACAATCAGATTTGGTCTATGTCCGAAGCCACGATTGCATTCTGCGCATATGTAATTCTTCAAGTTCTCATGAACGACAGCTAAATGCATTCTCAAGCACCACTTCGTGGAAAAGGAACGAGCACATTCGCCACACGTGTATTTCTTCAATTTCCTGTGCACAGCGTTTACGTGTGTTTTCAAATGCGCTTGCTGTGCAAAATTACGATCGCACTCTACACACGAGTAATTCTTTAATTTCCTGTGAACAGCGTTCACGTGGGTTTTCAAATCCCCTTGCATTGCAAAAGCACTGTCGCACTCTTTGCATGAATATTTCTTTAATTTCCTGTGAACAGCGTCTACGTGTATTTTCAAATCCCCTTGCATAGTAAAAGCACGAACGCACTCTTCACATGAGTATTTCCTTAATTTCCTGTGAACAGCGACCACATGTCTTTTCAAAGCCCCTTGCATGGTAAAAACACTATCGCACTCTCCACATGTGTATTTCTTCAATTTCCTGTGAACAGCATTTACATGTACTTTCAAATGCCCTTGCCGTGTAAAATTACGATCGCATTCTACACATGAGTACTTCTTCAATTTATCGTGAACACTATTTATATGTTGATTTAAATTAGCCTTAAACGAGAAGGTCCTATCGCACTTCAGACAAGCAAACGAATTGACATGTCCAACACTAGATCCGCTATCGCCAATATTACTGCTTCCAGATGGTTCGCTTTCGATTGGCGCTGGTTTTATGAACCGATTTTCACCTTCGCAGAAATCGGCCACCTTACCCAGTTCAACCGGTTTGAAATCGCTCATAGGAATACTCAAATCTGAATCATCAGAATCGTAGACCTCTTTTTTTATGACGACGATTTCCTCAATCTTGACAGTCACGTTATTGCAATCGTCCGCAAATAAATGACTCATGTTTGTATGAAATAATTGACTGTTTTAAAGTAAATGATTGTAACTGCACTGAGGTGGAGCTCTCGAAGGAATACAATTTGTTGACAGCTGTCATTTTTGTCGATGTTGCCATTGAACCATTTTGATCACTGCCAGTGTTAAAAAATATTGTTTTGGATGAAATCTTAAACAGGGTCTCCTGCGCATGTTTTCTCGAAACAATGCACAAAAACATCGAAACATAGGGGCGTGGCCATACACATTTGTGTATGCAAACAGAATGTTTTTGTTTCCCCTGGCACTTGGAAAACATTCCCCGCGCGCGTGGAGGGGAAGGTTTTATTTCATTTTCAACCGCTGGGCGCATGCGCAGAACTGTCACTCGGCACTCTTTTTTAGGTTACATTGTCTTGTGATCACTTTGTGATAAGATGTAGACAATATCAATCCATTGATTCGAGGTGTTTTATCTCCCTGATATTACGTCTATAATTGCTAAAACTAAAAGTACGTCTTCCTCGTCGAAACTCATTTTGATATATACACAAAATGTTTGTTGAACATGAAACATTTCTATACGCAGAAGACAGCTTGTGTATGAAAACAATTGTTTTTGTGTAATGTTTTTTGTGTGTTGTTACGAAAAAACACGCGCAGGAGACCCAGCTTAACTGTTTTATTTTATTTGTAAGAAACACTATTCAGAGACCTCTATTGCTATTACCACAGTTTAGACGACGGGAAACGGAAAAAAAATCCTGGAAACGCAACGTAGTTCGGAGTTTTGCTGCGACATTAACCCCGTATGAGTCTGTCGGCGAAAAGAGTGTTGCAAGATGGGTTGTGTCACTCCAAAACTTTTTCGACATGTAGTGAGCGTGATGTCCCTTCGGGAAGGAGGTAGACCTAATTGAAAGTTCAAGTTAAAGTATCATCGGCGAGCAATAATCCTGGATCGCACACATAGATTTTCATAATTTAGGCATTTACAATTTAATATAATTGCAGTGAAGCTATGAGATAAAGCCCAAATTTCACATTGCGATTTCGGCCACATTAGAAAACCTCATATAAAAGCTGCACTAATAATATTTAAAATCCGCCTTACATTCTAAATATTAACGCCATTTGTTGGCACTTGGCCCAACCCCCGCCCTTAGCGGAGAACCTAACTGCGCCGCCCGAGGCGGTTAGGCACGAACCCAAGTTGGTTTGTCTGCCGGCCGAAAGAGGGCGTTGATTGGTTTTATTTATGTTATTAATATTCACATGAAATCGGTCAAGGGCTACTTGCCGGGAAAGACGAGGGGTGACAAAACCGATTTTTATTTTATTTAGAAAGTGCGAGAGCAAATCGCGCGTTGGAAGACGGAGTACGTGTTAGCGCATACAGAGATGCAGAGGGGCCCGTGTGTCGACGGCATATTTTCGCATACCTCTTTAACCTTTTATTATTAAACTTCATATCACCGGGACGTGTGTCGTCGTTTTACTGTGTTACTTTGAGTAGACGATAAGGGAGGGGGGGGGGGGGGGGTAGGCGATGGCAGACGTCTTCCTGGATTTAAATCGGCCTGTTGCTTTTTAACGCTGCGAGTTTTCTAGGACGTTTTCAGAACGTACAGAAGAGGCCACGTTCAGCCACGGTTGGTAGCACGTGCCATCCTTGATTATACATATGTATATAACGTTAGATTGCACAACTCTATAAAACGATTTGACAACCTTTCCGATACGATGAAATGCAGGTGGCGCTGATTTATTTTGACATCTATAATAACATTGATAATGAATGTTTTTTAATAAGTGATAGGTTGGATATAATAGCCCAATAATTTAACCAACGATAACAATATGAATAATATTGTTAAAAATAATAATAACTATTATTAGTACCATATATTGCATTATTTTAAAGTGGAAAACATGAAGGTCAACTCGAAGGGCGATGTTCTAGCTGGGCAATTCACCGAACTTCTACGCAAAATAGCGGACGGAGAATTTCACGAGTGCGAGGGAAAGATGGCCATCCCTGCAGAGTTAGGCACAGTATTGACGACCCTCATAGACCATACAGCCAGAATATACCGTGACCTTACAGCCAGGACAGTCTCAAGATATAAGTGATATGGGGGATATCACTTATATTAAGCAGAAATCCATGGACAGGCTATGGGAGCGAGCCATACGGGCCCGAAAACAAGGTTGCAGTCGTTAATGACACTTTACTGAAGTCGTTTCAAGGATCAGACATGAAGTATAGTCTGTGGAATCGATGATACAAATGGATGAGGTAGTTCACTGCTCCGTGGAGTTCCATAAGGCCATCGATCTTTCTGGTTTTCCTGTCCAAAAGCTTATCCTTAAAGTCATGTTACTGTAAAATTTCAAACTGCCCAAACTCTGCAATGGTTCCAGGTTGAGGGTGAAGGCTATCGGCACAAGAACGTCATCGAAGCCACAGTGTTCACCGACTGTACTCGGGGTGTGTCAGTATTCAACCCAACCCAACCTTAAATCTCAAACGACTGCAACTTCCCTTCAAAGTCAGATTTGCTCTGGGCCATCAATACGTCCTAAGGGCAGTCGCTAAAAGTGACAGGAATCGACTTGATGGAGGACTGCTTTTCAAATGGGCAATTATATGTGGCCTGCTCCAGAGTGTGCTCACTTAGCAACCTGGTGATAGCAGCACCTGAGGGGTGATCCACTATTAGCTCCTAAAAAGAGGTCGTTAAAAACATAATACATATTTTTAATTTCTTCGGTTTGCACGACCTAACTTTAACCGCCCTACCTTTGGGTTATAGCTCAAAAGTGGGTAAAAAGTCGTTGGGTTTTTTTCATTACATTTCTCAATACTTGTTTACAATATACCAGAAAACTTTTTTACGCAATAGACCCACTAATGACCCTTTTTTGTATTTTGAATCGTGGGGAAAATTTGACGTACCACGAACGCCTTGTGGTTTTCTGTTTTTTTTTTGTACTTGTACGTACGGGATAGCTTTTTTGCGTACGGGCGATAATATAGCGGACGTATTACGTACGTTCATATAGGTAGAGAGGGGGGGGGGGGGGGGGGGGGTTAACACACTGCAAAACCTAAAACTTTCCGCTTAACATTCAAAGCCGTTTTTATTAAATTCCTAAATTAAAACCACAACAAATTAATAGAATGATCTTGAAATGTAACTCACAATAGACTTTAAATAAAATATAGCTTACATCCAATTTTTTGTGTAAATGGTGTAAATTATAAACGGTATTAGTCGTTAGTCCCGATTTCATTATGCACAATTTAATTCGATACATACTGTAATTTACCACATATGAAATAAATAATAGATAAATTATCATATAGGCATAGGGTACCGTTTTTAGGGTTTCGAGGAAAATATTACACCACTGGCGAAAATTCTATTTAACGCGGATGCAGCCGCGGGAAGATTCTAGTTTTTAGTATTTATGTATATGTGAAACGAGCAAAAATATACAACTAAGTAAAGGTTAAACATGTCGTTCAAATTTATAAATATGTGTATTGAATGCTTCCGTCTTGGCGAATATCCATATCGACCAAACACACTTCGAACCGCATCGCCGTCTGAAACCCATTTCCGCGATGAGCAAATATCAGTATTTACCGCCATTCCATCATCGGCAAATACAGACGTATCGCTTGCAGTTCAGCCATAGTACAATAAGAACAGTAGGGCATCTCGAGCCCGTTTTCGAAATGAGTACCCACGCTTCGACAAACCACCAGGTGCCACAACCCAAACACAATCGACAAGTTGTGAGCCCATCAGAGCAGAAATGCATTTCTTTATATATGTAATTATTATGTACGTTTATGTATTTTTGGTTTGTAGATCAAGCGATAGTTCCAAAATTTTACTAAAGCAGAATATATGAGTTAGTGCTGACTTTTGTATTCATCACGTGTTACATGTGTTCGAAATAACTATATTTTAGTAAGTTAAAGTAGGTACTCAACAAACACGCATTTACCTACCTACCTACGCACCTACTTGCCTCCACACATACTCTAAATTAAAGTTATAAGGTATGAATGTTGGTATTGTAAGGTATGAAAATTCAAGCGCAGATTTTTTAAGTTATATATAAATATAAAGGAAACCAAATTTTCCAATGTTTTTTTATCAAAATTCTTATATAATTTAGTAAATTATCATATAAGCAATAGTACCAATAATCAATCAGAATTATTAGATAACTTCACAAATAATTATCATATAGGAAAATATTAAAAAAAATACAAATACTAACAAATGAGTAATAATATTTAGTGACATTATTTACCATTCGCCATAATGAATGCATTATAAATAAGATAAAAAACGATTTTACCGCGTGAATTTTGTAGCACCCGACGTTTCGGCGACGTTGCAGCCGCCGTTGTCCAGTCTACCCTAGACAACGGCGGCTGCAACGTCGCCGAAATGTCGGATGCTACAAAATTCACGCGGTAAATTCGTTTTTTAAAATCTTATTTATAATGTCAAACAACCGCGATAGTGTCAGATTTTACGATGAATGCAGTTTTGCCGAAATGTCGAGTCGTTACCTATAAAAAGCTAGTAAATGTAATTTTTGATAGGTTACATTACAGCCTGTACAGAAAACATTCCACTTTTATATACCTAGCTGTCGCGCGGCAGCCCTGACTGGCTGGCAGCGAGGCGCCTGAGAATCTATGTAGTGGCAGCTAACGTACACTGCACGCTTGTATGAGTGCGAAATCGGTGCGTACTATGGAGATGTTATACTGTTCTTGTTTTACTGTGGTTCAACCCTCTCGCGTATTCGCGTCCGTGTCGTCAAATCGCTCACGAAATAATTGCCACATCTAAATAAATATTTGGCCAACGATTCAAACATTTGTCCAGGGGATCGTCAATTCGTATTTGTCTTTTATAACGCCGTTAATTATCATTATTCGAATGAATTGACAAATCTGAACAGCTAATACAGACTGAATTATAATCGAGCAATGGTTCAAGGGCAAATAAATAAACGGCAGAACTAATTATTAAATTTAATGTTTAAATTTAAAGTACATACTGCATTTGTTGCTTTTTTTTATACGACTTCGGAACCGTAACCAACTAGAGTTGTCAACTACAATGGGCGAACCCGTCACCTCTTCGTCGTCAAGTTTTAACGATATATGATCGTTTTATCTCCCGTGAAGTGAACGCAGAAGACTTAGGACAAAACGGTTTACCGTCAAGCTCCGCCACATGCCAGTAAGAGACCAACGCCTTATCCGCGAGATAACCAGGTGTCTTACCCAGCGGGCTTACACTCACGCCCTTACTTCCAGTTGCGACCAGATTACTCCGGTCTCTCGACTGCTTACGAGTTCGAGGTCGCTTGCGCGGTCCCCTCCCTTACGAAGCGGTGAAACGATGTAAACCGAATCGCGAAATCTATCGCGTACCATGGCATTCTTTGCCCGGCTGTTCACCCGGAATCGGGTAGCCGATGGTTTCAAGAGCAGTCGCCGTAAGGTCAGCCACCACCCCCGCTCTATAGAAAACAGTACTGCTTTCAGACTCCCCCGACTGTTAGTCAGAATGCACAATCAATTGGCTTACGCCGCACGGTGTGCAGACCGTCCAGGACCACCTGAAGATTGACTCCTAGGGGAAACTAGCCCTAAGGCCAGAGTCCTACCCGGGCTCACGCTTCATGCGTGAAGGCCGCCGGATGGGTGTTTAACCGTAAGTGTGACCAACCCTGAACAAATGGGTCTTCGTGGCCAACTCAGCAAGGTCCCATTAGCTCCCGGACCCGTAACCAGTCAGGAGGTCGGAGATATCCCAATGGCGGGTTATATTCAGACGGAGATATCCTGCCAAAACTGGTAGTCAAGGGGCGAGGCTGCCGCTGGTTTACCTTCCTGTCGCCTCGCCATAAGGCTTTGTCCTCTGACTCAGTGGCGGTCTCTTCATATAAGCCGAAAAGCCTGGTTTGCCTATACTTCCAAATTAACGATTAAATAAATTAATAACACAATTCGTAAAAAAACAAATAAATAAATTATTTTGCTAGCGCTACTACTGCTATCTAGCGCGCACAGCTCGCTCCACGCGAGAAAAAAACTGTTATCGACTGGTGCGATAATTATCGACAGGGCGCGATTGCTGTTTCGCTCGCACATATGCGCTTTCAATGCGGCTTTCAAAATCAGTGTTCCTCTCATTCGCACCTGTGGCAAATTACGCTAAACAATATAATAATATGTGTATATACAACTTTTGTATCGGGAGCTAAGCCGGGCTTGCTTAGCCATGACGTTGAATGCGAACTGTGAATGCGAACGTGTCAACAGAAAGCGCGACTTCATTATAATTAGTTTGGATTTAAATGTGCGAGTGACGTCGGGCTAATTTTTTATTGTGTAATTTCAATTGATTTGTGGTTTTTAGTGCCTGATAAAAAATGGAGGAAATTGTCCTTTGTGGTCAGTAATGTATTCTTATTACTTTGTTTTCTGACATATGTAACAACCCGCAGGACTGGGACGGGGATACGGTTTTAGCAGCGGAGAATTTTGAAAACTCGATGCGATCATTCCATTTAAATTTTTCCACCTTGTTTTCCGCCGAATTTTTGAAAAAGCTGAGAGCTTGTACAACATTCTTCAAAAATCACAAGTCGATGTGGGTTATAGGAATTAATGAAGGAAAACAAAATAAAGGAATTTCAGACTTGGTTACGTGTTGAATTTCAATATGAATTTGATCAAATTTATGAAAACAATCTACAAAATAACTCAGCACCTCGTTTGAGACGCAACGACGCAAGAGAGTCCTTTAAAGCCACTAGAGGTATGCGACTGCTGATAAGTATATGTTAAATTCTGTCTTACAGTAGCATGCCTTCAGTGTGCTTTATTGAATGTACGACCCAAGCAGTAAATTTCAAACTGAAGATTAAAGAGTAAAGAGGTACCACTTTTTTACTATAAAAAGCGTAAAAAACACAAAAAGGTATGTCGGGCTTGCCCTATTTACGAACCCTGGGCACGCCACTGCTCTGACAGGTATGTTGGCTCTGCTAGGCGGTAATTTGTATCGTCAAAATGTATATATCGGTCTTCACCTCGTATAAAAAGTTCGCGTTCACAATATTTTACCTCTTCGTCTGTTGGCAGGCCGGTAAAGCAAAATGACAATTTCTTGAAAGTTCTTTTATCTTAAAAGTTTGCGCATGACTTTTGTGCAAAATCAGCAAAAAGTAACCTAATAATATAAACTTGACCAGCGGCAATATTAATATGGAGATTAATTCCGACCCACGCTTAATTACGCCTAATGAAGCGCAATTGTACGGTGACGTTTCCTAGCGAAGTAACAAACAACATGAATTTCTTATTTTTGCGTATATTAAGATTTGCGTATTAGAAGAAAATAGTAGATTGTAGAAGTCCCGTAGAATCCCGAGCGCATCGAGGGATTCTTTAGTAGAATCCTGAACGTAGCGAGGGATTCAAAAAAGCGCCCGAGCCAAAAATATGTTGCGCCCGAGTGATACACTCTACTTTTCATCACCCTCTATGAGAAAATAAAAGGCGCCTCATATTTTATTGTAATATTATTATTAGACAAAAACAGTTGACGTTCGCGCGTTTTTAATTTCATTTGTTTTTTTTTATTCAGCCCGCGGCACGACTAGGGGCCGTCGTACCGGCCAGTCTTTATTCAAACAATATTCGCGTTCGATTTTTTCGGCGCTGAAGACTAAGATGTTCCAAATTCAAAAAGTGCGCCGCAAAGATAAATTGCGGCGTACTTATTCAAAAAGTGAGCCGCAAAGATAATTGCGGCGCACGTATTAAGTTTCTTATAGAAAACACCACTTTTGGTCGCACTTAAGGCGAACCAAGTCGTCCTTTTCGAATAGATGGGATGAAAATAATATTATTACGACCTAATGGGTTCGATTGCGTTTTTTCATAAACTAATATCGAAAAATAGTTCATGCGAACAAGACAGAGTTGTGCGTTAGAGCGGAATGTAAAATGAACGATCCCATATTTTTTCAGCGCAAAACTACCAATAGTCTAAGATGTAGCGACAAAAAAGTATTTTGGCCCTAGAATGCTGGGGTAGAATCAGCAGGCCAGACTCCGGGACACCTGACGCTGGCTTACTGGGAAAGGTGTAATTTTAATTAGTACCCCCAAAGTGTTTTGGAAAGCTGAAAATTCATCATTAGACAGTGGATGCAGTACAGAACTCGAAGAAATGATCAGACTGCTTAACAATAGAATGCGTGGTGTCAGCATTACTCCATGCATGTCTCTAAAATGATGTCCACTAGGTATATTGCGCGACACATTAAACCGATGCGTAATAGATACCGACAAATACGTACCGGCGTATTTGCAGGAATTTAATTTTTGTGATATGTATGACGCCTCGCGTTCTATTGTTAAACAGTCTGATCATTTGTTTCCAGTTCTTTGTTGCATCCACTGTCTACTGATGAATTCTAAGCTTTTCCGAAACACTTTGGGGGAAATAATTAAAATTGAACCTTTCCTAGTACGTCAGCGCCAGGTGTCCCGGAGTCTGGCCCCCTGACTCTACCCCAGCATTCTATGGTCAATTCGCTCTTTGCGAATTCTATTGCAATAAGAGCTCGGCCATAGACGAGGAAGTACATCGGCATGACACCAGGAATAAAACCCTGTATCTCCAACCGTTCGTAGCACGTACTGCCAAGTTCCAGGCGACTAGTCGATACTTAGGCCTCAAACTTTTTAATAAATTGCCCGAAAGATTAAAAGCGATTAAAAACATCGATATTTTCAAGAGATCCATCCGAGTCTATCTGCTTAAAATCAACATATATGCTCATAACGACTTCTCAAAATATTTTGAAAATACATAGCATCGTATCTACCCATTTAATCTAATACATATTATTTACCGTTAATTGTTTTGTTGTAAACTGTTATCATATAGTCTTTGTTTTTGTGAATTGGTAATTTTAAAGTTATATATTGTATATCATCTCTTGGCTAAATTGTGTAACTAGTTTAAGATTTATTACTGTCATTCCTACACAATTGTTATGGTTGTATTGGAAATAAATACTTTTTATCTTTTATCTTTATCTACTGTCTGATCTGAAAGTATCAGCTTTTACAAAACTCTTGCACTTTTTTGTCGCTGGCTCCCCAACTACAACAGCATATAAAATAATCTGAATACAATACAATACAATACAATCAACTACTCCAGTAGATAGGCATTCCTACACTTGGATGCGTCACAAAATTAAATGCTAAAAATTTAATTATTAAAAACATAACTATCGTGATAGTTGTCATCGCTGTAATATTACCTATATTCAATAATACCTACATAAATAATGAGTCTGAAAACATTTCCTACGGTCTTACATTACGCCGCTCTATGTTCAATTGGTAGTTTTATGCTGGAAAAGTGACAAATATTGATTTCGTATTCCTGCTATAACGTATTGGCACATCTCGCATAAATAAGGCCTATTACCTACCTATGACTAGTTTGATAACGATACAAATAAATGGTACCTACTATGTTCCAAATATGCCGTCCGGATCAAGCTGCTGCCATTGATTATATAGCGTAGTAGATTGACTAATGCGGTACTACGAATTGGCAGCCAAAATTTCACTACGAACGCAACATGTAGATGGCACCCATAGTTCAAAAAATCGATTAATATTCTCTTATGTTCAGTATGGTGGCGTTTGTGGTATAACAGCGCACCAACCTAAGTCGATGGAGTCTGCTTACACGAGCTTTGCGGCACATAAATGCGCTATGTTCGACAGCGCCAGACTTTGATATTTTTACAGCGAGCCCGCATCTCTTCAAGGTGTGGGCATTGCGCTACTTGTTTATGGCAGAATAATATAAACTGTTTTCACTCTTATGTACTGTAATTTTGTAAGTTTGTAAGTTTTTCTATTCTTAATGCCGGTATTTGTATTTAACGCTTATTTAAACATGTTATGTATGTACTTGTAAGAATTCTCTTATTTTTTTATATTTATGTGTATATTGCATATCAACGGATTGGTAGAAACTGTAATGTTGATTTGTTATGAAATAAATAAATAAATAAATAAAAAAAAATAAAAAAAAACAGTATGGCGGCGCAGTTTTGATTGCGCTTTTGATTGCATTATAATTTTCAGATTTATACTAATATGTGGCTTTCTATCTCTCCATATTATGTTTGTGTTGTAATCAGAGTATATAAAAATTGCGCTAGATGGTACAAGTGGCGCAAAAGTAATGTCATAATGTGAATGTGCCCTAATTTTTGCAAATGACGTCAAATGTCGCCGTGCTTTGACATCTATATTGTAGACAGATGGAGAATTAGTTGTCAACAAGCCATGGAGCAATATACACTTGGAGAACGTGAAATTATTGTTACTGCTTATTTGTCAAATTATCAAATTGTTGTTTTAACGCAGCGTTATTAAAAACCATAATGAGCGACGAAGTCCATTTCCGCTTAAGTGGATGTGTTAACAAGCGAAATTCGCGTTTCTGAGGCACAGATAATCTACATGAAATGCATGATGAGCCATTGCATCTCCTTAAAGTAAATGTTTGGTGTGGCATTTGCAGTGAAAAGTGATTGGCCCTTGTTTTCTTTAAGGGCGCCGATGGCACCACTGTAACCGGAACTGGTGATAGTTACCGGCAGTTTTTGCCGCAAGTTGCCGAATTGGGTCTCGAGCATTGTTGGTTCCAGCAGGATGGAGCAACCGCTCACACGGATCGGGCAATGATGGAGATTTCCAGACACTAATTCCCGGGCCAAGTGTACTTCCGTTTTGGAGATTTAAAATGGCCGTCTAGATCGTAAGATCTAACGGCGCCAGAATTTTTCCGTTTGGGACTTTTTGAAATCTAGTGATTACCACATCAAACCACGTACCTTGCAAGTTTTGAAAGGTAACATTGTAGAAGAAATCGCCAATTTGGAGCCATATGTTTCGCGAGCAACAATTTAAAATGCCGTAAAAAGACGACAATTGTGCATTAACTCGGGAGGTGGCGTTTTGTGCGATGACATTTTTTTCAAAATAATGTCACCAATTTTACACTATCAATTAAACTTTTAATGAAAACAGAGTTATTTTTTTAATTTCTAACTAAATGGTAGCCAATTCACATTATGACATTATTTTTGCGCCACCTTGTATTAATAATTGACTGTTATTGCTGTTATCATTGGTAAAATTATTTGGTTTTTATAATCAACTAGCGTTGCTACGCCAAATCGGTCGCATTCGAAATTAAAATTCATTCGACTACAAACAAAAAGAAATCACTCCTGTCTTTGCGGTCGCATGAGATATTTAAATTCGCCGCTTTGCTTACTACATTGTTTGTATGCCAACATTTTTAAATGCTCCACCGAAAAACCTATTAACCTAATAACATTCACTTATAGGCTATAGCCACACTATGTCCATAAAGCTAATCTTTAATGGCCAATTTTTCAGGGGTAGCCTCATTGGTGACTCACTACCCTATTCGTCGACAGTTACATACATTAAGATAGGGTTATAAAAGCAGGAAGGCTATAATAGAAAATCGATTGAAGGTTCGTTAGGCACACCCTGTTTATTCGGTCATTCTGGTGACAAAGGCTAAAAATAATCGAGAAGGAGTGGAAGAATTTTCGAAATGAATATACGTTCTTTTGCATGGCGTTTGTCCTTTAAATTTTGCATTATGTTGCTAATTTGATGTAAATCCGATGTTTGCCAGTACACTTACATAGAACTGTGAGAGTTAACCATAGATAGTCAACATTCCTAATTTTCTATGATAAGTTACCACATTGAAAAAATAAAAGCAATAAAAGCAAGGATTACGTATATAACTTGGACTGTGGTCCATATGTATCAATTAATATGACGCGTAAAGGAGTTGGCGTTACGGTAGTTACTGTGTCGCAATGTTAAAACATAATGTTATTTCACTACGTCGCGACCTTAGGATCTCGCTTCTAACGTGATAGCATGTAATGGTATACGTACGGAGCGGCAGCAGTATACCTATGCATACTCATATCGACCGTGTTAATTTATTTAATATGAATTTGGATGCTAGGTTATTATTTATTAAAACTGCACTACGTTGGGTTTTCGTGGCCAAATAAAATAAATCTTTTATTATTACGCACACGAAACCCACTAGACAACTCCTGAGTGATAATTAGAATGTACGTAGGATGAAGACGACTTTCGGACAGCGACACTACTCTTTCATAGCTACAAAACTTTATAATTAAACGTAAAAATAAAAATTTGCTTGCCCTGGAACGGGTATATCCCAGTTGGGCAGCACTAGCTAGTGAATGAAAGAGGAAAGTTTTTGCTATTTGTTTTAATATTGTATTTATTGTAAATGGTTAATTTGATAATTCCAATAAAATAAATAAATAAACAAAATACTGTACACATGCACTTTCGTTAACAAAATATGTTTTTCCAGTGTATCCTCGTAGAAATTACGTTTCTTCAAAATTTATCCTTTTCCCTGCTCAATCCTGTAAGTATATGCATACATATTCTATTTTGAAATATAGTTATATACATGCGTATACCTGCATTAAGAATTTAGACGTATGTTACTGCAAAATATTCCAGTCAGGGATTGGTCAAAGGTTGTTTCGACTATACAAAGGTTGAGTGAATTACTGCACGTAAAGCTCACCCCCACAACAATGGAGGTACATTTCGCTAAATTATTCAGCGACGCTTTTACTACCGCGCTATTATCCCTGACACGGCAACATACTCGGGCGCCTGCGGAGTTATTCGCGGCTAAGGCCTGGAGAATTTTCCTCTCTTGCGAATAATTATGTCATGAATAATATCACAAACTTTATTTTGTTGCGGGGACTGAGATTACTAGGCCCAGCATTAAATAGGTGTGTAGCGTATCTGGTCGTGGTCGTAATTCTTGGCTCACGAATCCAGAGTCCTTATTTTATGTTGATCTTGTACCTCGAGGATATATACAGAGGAGAAAAGCACAACGTGAATATTTGAACCTTTTGAATAATGTAGAGAGTAGATAAGATAAAAGATAAAAAGTATTTATTTCCAATACAACCATACAATTGTGTAGGAATGACAGTAATTAATCTTAAGTACTTTCGCTTTAAGTACTCAAAGTACTAGTTACTCAATTTAGCCAAGAGATGATTTACAATATATAACTTTAAACTTACCAATTTACAAAAACAAAGACTGTATGATAACAGTTTACAACAAAACAATTAACGATAAATAATATGTATTAGATTAAATGGGTAGATACGATGCTATGTATTTTCAAAATATTTTAAGAAGTCGTTATGAGCATACATGTTGATTTTAAGCAGATAGACTCGGATGGATCTCTTGAAAATATCTTTGTTTTTAATCGCATTTAATCTTTAGGGCAATTTATTAAAAAGTTTGAGGCCTAAGTATCGACTAGTCGCCTGGAACTTGGCAGTACGTGCTACGAACGGTTGGAGATACAGGGTTTTATTCCTGGTGTCATGCCGATGTACATCGTCGTGGGATATGGCCGAGCTCTTATTGCAATAGATTTCGCAAAGAGCGTCTTGAACAAAAATCGCATATACGGTCAATATCCCTAGTTTTTGGAAGTGTTCACGACATGAATGCCATGGACCAATACCTACTATCGTACGTATGGCTCTTTTCTGGAATAGAGAGCGACACCAGTTGAATATGTTGACAAAAAGGAATTAATTAATTAAACTGCGCTCTTTCTATATCCGTTTAACCGTGAGAATATTTCAGCCATAAACATTTCGACGTCAATAAGACTACTAAAAAATAGTACCGTGTGAAATAATTCAATTTACGTCAATAAAATACTAGGGAACTTAATTGTCACTTTTTGTGTAAGAGTGCATTTCTCGTACAAAGAATTATACATTGACAAGTGATATTTCCCTACAGGTGATTCGAAAGTAAGAATATTGTAAACTTTCGAAACATTCTCATAAAATGAAACGTCTGTCTGTATGTCCAATATGCCGGAAAATATTACAATAATAAAAAAGAAGATCATTTGAATGGCAAAAGTATGGCATTTATAGAATAAAATCTGATGTTAAAATATTTAGTTAAAGTAGGTATATAATTTAATTTATTTTTTAATTTCCTGGCAAGGAAAGTATTGTGGATGCACTTCTGTGTGTATGTGTGTCTGTCTGTCGTCTGTATTCCTCCACGATAGCGCCCAAACGCTTCGTCCGATTGAGCTGTAATTTGGTATGCAGGCATCAGTTGGTCATCGCAAGAGTTTAAAAGAGATTATGGTTGAAATCAGTCCACCAGGGGGCGCGCTAGTGATACTTCAATATCGAAATATTGGACTTGAGATTTGAAATTCATTACACAGGTACCATGTTGGACCGAAATCACGTCGATTGGCTTACGCCGCACGGTGCGCAGACCGTCCAGGAGCGCCAGAGGTTTGATTCCCAGGGGAGACTGGTTGACCCAGTGTCCTACCCAGGTTCGCACCCCATGCGTGGAGGCCATCGGATGGGTGTTGAGTGTGACCGTGAGTGTGACCGACCCTGAACACATGGGTCATCGTGGCCACCTCATCATGGGCCCGTTAGCTCCCTTAACTTAGCCCTTAACTTAGCTCCGTTAGCCCCGTAGCTTAACTCTGACTAACATCTTGCGGTGTCAACTACAACGGGCGAGCCCGTCACCACAGGACGTTTTAACGATTAGTCGTTCTATCGCCCTGCAGTGAACGTAGAGACTTTGGACAGTACATTCTACGTCCAGCTACGTCAACAACCCGTGAGAGTCCAACGCCTTACCGCGAGTTAGCCAGGAGTAAACCCGGCGGGCTCGAGATACTCGCGCCCTCACTTCCAATTGTGACCAGATTTCTCCGGTCTCTCGATTGGTACCGAGTTCGAGGTCGCTTGCGCGGTCCTCTCCCTTATGAAGCGGTGAAACGGAGAGCACAACCGATTGGAGCAAACCCCGCACGGTGCGCAGACCGTACAATCTTCGCGGACCAAGGCGTCCTTTGCCCGCCTCTTACCCGGGATCGGATGGCCAATGGTCAATTCCAGAGCAGTCGCCATAAGGTACGCAACCACCCCCGCTCTATAGGAAACAGTACAGTTCCCAGACTCCCCCGACTGTTAGTCGGAGAGCACAACCGATTGGAGCAAACCCCGCACGGTGCGCAGACCGTCCAGGGGCGCCAGAGGTTTGATTCCCAGGGGAGACCGGTTGACCCAGTGTCCTACCCAGGACTCGCTCCCCATGCGAGGAGGCCGTCGGATGGGTGTTGACCCGTGAGTGTGACCGACCCTGGACACATGGGTCATCGTGGCCAACTCATCATGGGCCCGTTAGCCCCCTAACTGTCTAACAGCCCCTAGCCCCTTAACTCTGACTAACAGTCGGGGGAGTCTGAAAGCAGTACTGTTTCCTATAGAGCGGGGGTGGTTGCGGACCTTACGGCGACTGCTCTTGAAACGACCATCGGCCATCCGATCCTGGGTGAACAGCCGGGCAAAGGACGCTGTGATCCGCGATAGATTCGATATACACCGTTTCACCGCTTTGTAAGGGAGAGGACCGCGCAAGCGACCTCGAACTCGTAACCAATCGAGAGACCGGAGTAATCTGGTCACAATTGGAAGTAAGGGCGTGAGTGTCGGCACGCCAGGTAAGATTCCTGGCTACCTCGCGGTTAAGGCGTTGGCCTCTTACGGGTGGACTGTTTTGTCCCCAAATCTTCTACGCTCACTCCAGGGAGATAGAACGACTAATCGTTAAAACTTCCTGAGGTGACGGGATCGCCTGCTGTAGTCGACAACCCAAGTTGTTACTTCGTTTTCGCTTAACATTTCGTTTGTTCGGCTCCTGAGGGTCATAACGTGGTGATAAATAGTCTATAATCTTCATCAAGGATTGGACTATCAAATGCAAAAAAAAAAAAAACAAATCCGACTGGTACTTCCAGAGATTAGCGCGTTTAAACAAAAAAACCAAACTCTTCAGCTTTATTATTAGTATGGATTAGTATAGAGTATAGATTATACCTATTTCCTAGTCGCCAAGTGAGCCATGAATAGTCTCGCTGAATTTGAATATAAATATAAATAAAGAAATAAATCGTTATTGCATTTTCTCAGGCCAGGGTTTGCTTGCTTTAGGCTTAATCGATTAAGCCTAAAATGAACTAGTCATATTCAACAAATATAGGTTTTGCCCAAGACCTCCAGGTCTAAACCAGGTATATGTATAATAGAATATTTAAAATAGCATTTGTCTCCATAATTAGTCTAGCCTTTAAATATAAAGCCGGGTTATGGTATTTGACTGCCTTTACGCAGTCACATTGCCCTGTTAAGCGAAGTCCAGCTTATTTAATATAAAAAAAATGCCTTTATTTTCCAGTTGTATGATTTTCGTACCTGTATATGCAGTTGTATGATTTTCGTACTGCAACCAACATCATTGACCCATTCCAATCAGGCTTTCGGTCACAGGCTTTCAGTCACAGCACCACAACCTCCCTAGTCAAAGTCACTGACGATATTAGATGCGCTATGAATTATTAAAAATTCACTATACTCATCTTACCCGACTTCGAAAACTATTCTACCGATTTTGACCTCTTATAGCCTGTGTCTTGAAAAGTACTCGTACATTTAACTTACCAGCATAGCATTACAGTTCAAACACTACTTATCTTTAGTTTCCTTTCACAATGCTATGAGCAAATCCACCAAAAGACTACGGTACCCCTTAAACAGTTAAAGTTGATAATATATGTATGTAGGCAATCACTTCACGTGAAACACACAGAAAGATCGTTATCGATGAAAAATCAATGCGAAAGGGTCGCGTGTGCGGTGCAGTTCCAAGGCAAATCTGTCCATTCGGAATAAATAAAATGCAAAATACACGGGCGAGCTAGCCACAAGATAGTCAGTCACCCCCCTCCACGTCTCCACCCCACTCACCTCCTTCTTCCAACCACCCTTAACGTACTCAATCTTTATTTAGTCGGGGCGGGGACTAAAGTAGGAGACTTAACTGAGATTGTGACTGAACACGCGAAGGTTGTCTCATATTCGTTTTGAGTGTCTTTGTTTGTAATTCGTCATTTAGAAGATCTTTGTCTTTGTTTAATAGCCTCACTGTTGCTTCTCAATTAATGTTTGTAAATATAATATAAAACCACGAAATCCTTTAACAGTTCACACAAGTGATTGACCGACAAAATGACAATTTGAAATTTAACTACTTTTGAAAAATTCTTGGGGATTCTTGCCAAATTTGTCTATGGTCCATTTGATTTATATGGGCCATAGCCAAATTAAGCATACTATTTTTTTTAAGAATAGGACTTCAGGATATACTAAGAATTATATTATTCGAACAATAGCAGAATAACGAATTATTAGGCCAAAATAAAATAAGGGTGTCACCTAAAAATAAATCAATTTGATTCCTCAAAATAGTCCTTTACACCTGATCTACCGTATTTTTTCGTATTCTAAACATATTTAATATATTCATAATATCGGTAATATTTGTTTGCTAAAGAAATGTATGAAGAAATATCTTTTGGCGATCTTCATATCGTTTAGGTACTTGCGACGTAGCGAAGCCTTCGTCAAAATTGGTCATTTAAAAAAAAGACAAATAATACCATCCAATCGTCGCAATTCCATAAAATTAAGATTGCCGAAATCGATTTTTTAGTGAATTAAATATTCCTATAATTTTAATATTTTTCAAAAGTTTAAAACTGAGTCGTTTAAAATGGAACGTTTAAAACTCAGTTGTTAGGAACAGCGTTAAGTGTCACACATTTAGTTCAGCGAGATTCCATTTTACTTTCGGCCTACTAACCGACGAGGAGGTAAAGTACCCCCCCCCCCTTCTCCGCAGACTGAAGTATGACTATGTTGGTCTGTCTGTCTGTCTGTGCGAGTGTGTGTGTTTGTACTGTGTGGTAGATATTCCAGCACATAAGAAGTGAAAAAGCCCGTAGCAACGACTGCATTTGATACTCTCTTTTGTTTTCGTTGTTTGTTGACATTTTTCACAATCCATTCTGCTTCTCCTGTGTATGCCTAGTGACTTCTATTACGGAGTATGTAAACGATTGGATATTGCTGTATGGTTTATATCTTTGGTAATTTAAATTAAATATTTATTCCTAATTTTCCTATCTGATACTAGATGGCACAAACACCGCTGGTGAAATTCGAAATACAAATTATATCAGAAAAAAAGCCAACACGGCAATTGACCGCGGTGGGTATCGGACCCTGTATCTACGCGCTAGTATGTGGCTGCACTGAACACTCGCTCACCGTCTGATATGCTGGCAACGGTTGTAATGCGTATAATTTTCAATAGAAATTTGGCTTCCACGAAACGTAGGGTAGGTATAATGTTGTTGGTTTCACTGAGTCACAGAATTTTTATTAAAATTACAGATAACAGAAATAAGGACCAAACCCTGGTTCCACCACCTACCTTTCACCCGTAAGGAAATCTCCACCCTCTGCAGGATGCGCATCGGTCATTGCTGCACTCCCGCTCACCTCAACCGAATACATGTCCTCCCTTCTCCTCAGTGCGACTACGGTCATGCGTTTTGCACTCTGGACCATCTCTTCTTTAATTGTCCCATTGTTAATAACTATCCTAACTTCATGTCGGACCTCTTGAATCTCAAAATTCAGCTCCCTATTAGTATAGACTTTTTATTATCTCTCAACTCCCCCAATGTCTACAAAATCATCTGTAAATTTATTAAACTCAATAGTATGTCCCTTTAATAATAATTAATGAATGTTCCTCCATAGAGTGTTTGCGTGTTAAACGTATATATGTATTTCACTATATCTATTATTATTCGATTTTGTGTTCCCGACGGAGTGATGTCTTAATTGTTTCAGTGTCGTCCACTAACACAAAAAAGTTTCCTGCTATTTCAACGGCACACTTGGCAGAAATCACCCTCTTTGGGTGGAGCCATCAAACAAAAAAGAAGAAGAAAATTACAGATTGTACATACATAGATTAGGGTCCGCGCACATCACAATAACCACTGAACTTGTCACAATTTTCTCGATCCGTTGATAATAATTTCGAATAAAATTGTTCACTTTATGTTGCTAATTTTTATATAAAACCAAGACCGTAGATTTTTGACGTCTGTACGATACGGAATGATTGTTGTTCCCCCTCAATAGCGCCCAAACGCTTCATCCGATTGAGCTGAAATTTGGTCATGGCAAGAGTTGAAAAGATTGTGGTTGAAATGTCCACCAGTGGGCGCGCTATTCGTACTTCAATATCGAAATATTGAACTTAGAGACTTGATTGTCTTGACTTGACTTGAATTCGGTACACAGATGCCTTGTTGGGCCGAATTCATATTGTGAAATTTCGGTTGGAATATCTCCTATACAAGCGATACAGATAATATTTAAATTCCGCCATACAAATGTACGGCTTTTGATGTCGTTAGATATCGCGCGACGTACGTTCGCAAATTAAATCTTCATTGCGTTGTGTCGCTTGTACGAATATCGAATGTTTAACGGCGAATTTTACGGCGACGCGCGCTTGCAATTCGATTTTTAAATTGATTGAGATGACGTCCTTGGCTAATTGCCGGGAAAGTCTTGGCGTTTCTACTCTTTATTATGAAATGTCACAATGGGCGTGTTTATTATCATACGACAATTTCTTACAACCAACAGTTATGATGTTTGTGTGCGTGTAGCATGTGTGTCTCGTTGTTGCATTCGATCGAAAGAATTCAAATGCGATTCAGTTTATTTTTATCCCATCGGAAATTGGTGACCCAGCTGGGAATCGAAGTCGGGACTTACAAAGTAAGATCAGGCAATCTAACCACTATGCCACCGAGCCGTGATTTTTACCTGGGATTAAAAAAAAACAAGTTCTTGACTTCAGTTACTCAAGGAAGCCGGGCTGATTGGTCTATTAACCACACAGCGTTGACAAAATTAAATATAGGGTCGGAAAAATAAATTACTACACTTATCAGCAGATAGAAATCGACAAAAAGGGCTTAAATTATGCGCCCATTATTATAACCAGCACAATTCTCAAATTAAGTGAAATTATTCACGACAAATTTATCCAGTAAATATATCCATACGCAAACTTAGCGATTTGAATATTTCCGTGTATGTTTGCGTCCAAATTCGCAGCGGAGAGGTAATTCTCCATATTTGGTTGAATAAACAAGGATTTTGGAGTAAATATAGGATTTTACTACGAAAAGCACATGTAGATGGCAGTCATAGTTCCAAATATTGATTAATCTTCTCTAATATTCGATACGGTGGTGTCCGTGGTATAGCAATAACGCAGCGAACTATATATTTTTTTATTTTATTATTATTAAGGGAACACACAGCTGTTACAATAAATTTGGTACACAATTATTAAGTTAAAAAAATAAAGCTAATTACGTGTTTCCACTTAAACATTCATATTGTAAACACAACAATATAATTTTTTTTGAAGAATAAACACACATAGGGAGATGTGGGAACTGGGAAGAAAGGAGCCATAATAAGTAAATAAAATTTTATGTAAATACACGTTTCATAATATAGTCATACATATTACTTAAAGATATTCTTGAATAAATATTATTTATAATATATTATGATATGCAATTACAATGATAAATCAGCACCGTCATTAATAATTACTTTCTTAAGAGCGAATGATGACGTATTGAATACGTCAATATCGCCTTGCTGCGTATTACAAATTTTACATACCCTACACATGAAACAGTTTTGTGCATAATTAGTACCTACTAACCTGCGGAAGGTGGAATAACTCCGTTTGGCGAGTGAGTCGCGATGGTACACGGAAAGATACCGTTCCAAGAAAATCAGAACAATCAATGTAACCTGCCAATAGTTTATGGAAAAACACCACGTCTGCGCATTTTCTTCTTGATTGTAAGGATTGAAGCCCATGAAAGGTAGCTGCTTCGTTGTAATTGGGAAAGGACAAGAAGGAGCGATAATTCAGATGTATCAGGAACACATTTTGAATACGTTCAATTCACCCTCTAAACACGCCTATATGTCCCCAAAACACGCCTATACGGTATCCCATTACGAAATAAAATAATAATAACAAACGGATTACGAAATCATAGCTCTTATTATTTCATAATATTTACATACAGATGTATTTTTTTTACTTGGTTTACAGGTATCGTAATACGTATACAGGTACGTTATTAGATAGACTAAGAGATGCCATTCTACTCTCTTTATTAGTTAGTTTTTACATAGGCTCATACATATATTTACATCCATTTAAATGTCCGGCTAAGAATAGGCCTAGTTAAGTGACATAGAAAAATATGAACAGTTTTTGGCATATCATGTTATCATTTTTTGCTACTGGGTTTTGTATTTCCGTGGTTTTAAAATGGCTATTTTCCATAATAATGTGATGTTTTCTTAAATACGGCGGAAAACAATATTTTGTGTCGCTTGTATAAGAGATTTCACAATGTGGTTTCGGTTCAACGACGCATCTAGTCTCTAAGTCCAATATATCGAGAAGTATGATTAGCGCACCCCCTTCCTCCCTCCCCCCCTTCTTGGTTAATCGATTTCAACTACAGTGCTTTCAAAACTTTTCAAATCTTACATACACACGGACACGCACACACATACTTCAATCAATCTGGAAATAGTCTTAGTCGTCGCGGAGGGGGGGGGGGGGGGGCGGGGGGGGGTTTAAATGTATGTCTTTATCGTGCGTGTTCACAATACTTTCCCTAACCGTTGATTAGCCGGAAAATTATTAAAAGAAATAAAAGACATCCAAAGAATTTGTATAAAAAATATATATTTAATTATTCGAAATATTACCGCATATTATCTTTTCCGTTTTTGCTGTTTAGATGTTTATTAATACCTCTTCTATGAATGCAACAATGGCTGTGCTACTCTGTTGACCTGCTGGGTATGGCGCACCTGTAGCTTGTTGCGACCTGCCCAAGCCATTATACCCTGTCTGCTTCCGGCAGCCGGGAGGCGTCGCGACGCCTGCCACTTCCGCTCGTGCTTAGTGAGCGTCGCGTCGCTTCGACCATCTCGTTCCGCCGGTACTAACAGACACCGACTACCTCTCTCCCTACATATAATTTTATAAGGAAGAATAGAGATAGGTCATCGGGAATAGCGACTCGGATGAAAAATTGTTAGGCACCTTATATATAAGACTAGCTGTTGCATGCGGCGTAGCTTCGCTTAAAGTTTCAAATCGATTAGTTTATTTGAGTAAGGTGGCTTTTTTATAGGCTACCTTTAGATATATAGTGCAAGACGTCCCCTCAGATGCACGCTACTTATCTCTTGGACGTACGCGTGATGTTCATCGCCACCGGGGCCGCCTTCAGCTGAATGAACGCATTACTATTTTCATGATATCTCTATAAATATACCAGAAACTTACAGTTAATAGACAATTTTATCTCTATTTAACGCCCGTGATAATAGATTAATTTATTTTGATACGGATTCTTATTTTATTGCTAACTAGCTGCGCCCAGCGGTTTCACCCGCGTGGTGATGGAAAATTGTGATAATAATGATAGAAAACCATATATCTTTATAAATTATAGCCTATGTGTTATTCTGATGTCTAAGCTATATTATTGTAAAGTTTCATCAAAATCCATTCAGTAGTTTTTGCGTGAAAGAGTAGCAAACATCCATACATACATACAAACTTTCGCGTTTATAATATTAGTAGGATGTCATCAACAAATATTGCCTTCTTATTTTTTGAGACATAAAAGCAGTAATTGTAGCTTAAATATAAAAGTTGTATTCAGAATGTTTTTACTGGACGGGCATTTTTTAGTGGATAAATCAATACAACGAAGTAAGCAACTTTTAATAAAAATAAATAAAAAACAAAAAACTAAAAAATAAACAATAAAAAAAATTTATTTGCTTTTTTTATATATTTTAAGTAGTATGGAAAGCTGTGATTACGATACACTATCTAGCGGTAAGTAAAATGTCGCTAATATTGTTGATTTACGCTATATATAAAAGGTGGCCTCCACCCCGCTGCTTAGGAGACAGTATGTTTCTATAGTCTCCAGACTCCTTCAGAAATTAGTCAGAATGCACAACCGATTGGCGTCGCCGAACGGTGCGCAAACCGTCCAGTAGCGCCGGGATGCAATCCCGCCGGGAGAAACCGGTCCACCAGCTTTGAGGCCTGAGACACAAGAGTCTTACTCTGGGTCGCCTTCCACACGAGGAGGCTTTTGAATAGGAGCTGAATCGTGAGTTGAGCCGATCCGAGAACACAGTGGATCTTGTGACCCAAGCTGCACGAAACCAATCGCTACCGAATATTTTCTGCAGTTAGGGGACATTTTTGGTTTATAAAACATATTTTTAAAAGTCCCCTGACTGCTTCTAGTTATTTCTAGTTCACTTATTTGTAACGGTAGTGGTGTTAATTAAATTTATTTACTGCTTTTCTTAATTATTTTTATTTAAATCTTCTTTTTCGTAAACGAATGAAGCATGACTGAAGCTCGGAAAGCGTACTTCGATGTATTAAGGTGTGTAGGGGACGGGAATGCTAACTATGGACTCTTACCTCTTTTACTTTATACATCTTTGCCGAATTCCCTTTTTTGTTTCGACTTTCACTTTCCACAGTTTGGTTCAATGTATCAAGTGGCTAATCTAAACTTTTTTCATGAGTGTTTACTAGTTCTTGCAGCCACTCTAGCAAATGAGACAGGACACTATTTTAACGAACCCTTCGCCGGACGCCGCGACACTTCTCCACTTCTCCACTCGGTTGCGTTCGCCCATCCAGCCTGACCCAATTACGAAACAACACTTTCCTAGTAATTTTCACGGACGACGAACTGTAGCCTAGTAGCCAGGTGTACAAGTATTTATGGATTCCTTGTCTGACTATGCATATTGCTTTTATCTATACTAATATTATAAAGAGGTAAAGTTTGTGAGGTTGTAGGAAGTAATCTCTGGATCTACTGAACCGATTTTGAAAATTCTTTTACCAATAGAAAGTTACGTTATTTGTGAGTGTCATATCCTGTATATTAATTCGAAAAATGAAAAGACTTTTTCGTGGTAGTCAGATTTGCAAAGTAACTCGGAGAAAAAACGGTCGAACGAAAACGTTTCTAACTAACGCTGCTTTAACGATGAGAGTTATCTGATTAAGTTCTAGAGAAGTGCTTAATAGAGCTTGATAATGCGTACAAAAAAGTCTACGACAGCATATATCTAAATTTTATATTTAAGTCACAAAATGTAGTTTTTTAAATTAAAAAAATAATTTAAATCGTTAGGTCATGTTTATTGGTCATATTATCAACAATTATGAATTCATATCAAAATATGTAAATTTATCGTCTCAAGTGTTTAAAACAAAAGACTTTTCCCTTTTACTGCATATAATTTCACTTTTACTGCATAAATGGTTAAAGAGATAAGACACTCACAAATAAGACACTCACAAGAAGACACTCACGAATAACGGTAATATAGTCAAATTGGCATGCAAATACATACTAACATATGCAGTAAAAATATAACCCTTTTTTTGGCAGTCAGGAAATAAATCATAGCACTCAGTACTAACCAAACCACACTCATAATTTTATCACAAGTAAAAAGTTTTACCGCCCAACGAAGTGGGCACGGGTCAGCTAGTATTACATAAACCAATTTTTTTAACCATCTTACGTAGATTTATTATATATATATTTTTTTTTAATTGCTGTTTTTTTTTGTATTTTATATAATATGTATGAGTTAGTTCTTACATGGATGAATACGTTTATTACCATTATTATTATTAACCTTACAATTACAAGCCATTGCTTACTTGGTTCGCATCCCTTAGTACGGGTATAGGCCTAATTAGGCGAGGTTGATTTAATGAATATACTCAACTGCGGTGATATCTTTTTTGCTACTGTTTAGAATGACGCACGGCTCGAATAGTGCTAATGTAATGCAGATAATAATATTGTGCTTTCCTTAAATAAAATAAAAAACAAAAGTAATTGAAAAACAGCATCTATAATATAAAAGACTGTAATAACTATAATAATATTATGTGACTTCCAGTAGCTTGTATTTTACTAACCTGTAGTATATTGTGACACGTTCAAGTGCGGTATAATCGCCAATCGGATACGGATATAATGTAATGCACTTTTCACTCTGAAAATGTAAGCAAGTTTTGCAAATTTGGGATTTGATAGATTTCTGGTCTTGCAATCTCAACACTTTCGCTCGCGTCCGCCATATTGTCTAGTTGTTAGCAAACGACGATTAATTTGTAATACCTTAGTAGGTTAAATATGTGGATTTATATAAAATAGCGTTATTAAAGATTCAAAATACAGTGTCGGCCGATGATATCACGAATCGGGTACCTTTAAATGTATCGTTTAAAATTGATGTCTTTTTATAGGTTCAATGTAGAGCAAGCAGAAATGTTTACCTTACTAAACCAATACAAAGGATACTGGGCACTTTCTTATAAAAAAATGGCTTACAGATTTACAGATTTGTAGTCTACAGATTAGTTCATATTTAAAATAAATATTCAGCAGTTCCCAAATAATTTGGTTTTAAAAACTAACAAAAATATTTTCAAGGATTAATAGCCAAACGTTGCAGCATATAATATCAAATTGTAAGTTACTTTTACTTTACATTCTTTACTTTTACTTTACTTTCTTTAAAAACACACCTTTTTGAAGTCAAAACTTAAAAATGAAAAAAATATGTTTCAACGTTAGTTTAATTTTGTTAATTTATAACCATTATAACCTCTAATTTCTAACCTACCGTGTTTAGATGAAACACGGCAGAATCCACCAAAACCCAAAAGAATGAATGTAAAAAGGACGCCACCTTACTTTTAAAGATAAAGAAGGAAACTAATTGAAAGAGAAAAAAAAAATACCAGAGAGAAATTTTGAAACAAAAAGTTAACCTAAAAAAAACGATCTCAGAGGGTGGGCAATATATATATCGGCACTGGATTTGGCCAACAGAAAACCTTTTTCCTCAGACAGACAAAAGACTTAAAGCACACAAAAAAGAAACACAAGGTTATGTGAAATATCCGCGTTCAATCGCCCCGCAGGCCTTCTTCTTCTTCTGCCTTATCGGCACGTCACATGTGTTCCAGCCTAATAAAAATAGCAAATTCCGGATATGCAGGCAAATTTCTTGACGTGGAGGCAAGTCCCGTCACATTTAGCGACGATTTCGTCACTTATTTAGCAGCAGTTAAAATACGCATAAAACAGAAGTTCAAAGGTGCCGCAAGCTACGATCAATAGAAATATCCGTTAAAATCGCGAGGATCCTATATGAAAAGCTACCCAAAAGGAAATTAAATGCTTACCAGATAAGGCACACACACTTCACATAACAAATTTTACCGCCAGGCGGTCAATCTCCAGCCTTTTCTCCTCTACGGCGGTTGCCAATCTCCTCGACCGAACCTGTGCGACCGTCCCGGAGCCATCTTCAATCGAAATAGAACTATCTTGAGCGGAAGTCGCCGAAGATTACGTCAAAAACGGCTTGAACGTCGTTAAATAATAGAAAAACAAAGCCGCGGCCTCAACCAATCACGTGAGAGCTCGGCTGTAGCCGGCTGACAGGCGCGAAGTTTCGACTTTTGCAAATTTAGGTTATATCTGTCAAAGTATGGAAGGAATGCACGCAAAATCGCGAAAAAACACCAGGAAACATTAAAAAACAATAGGAAACCATGAAAACAGGTGCAGCGAACATAATCTGCACAAAGGCGCGAAAACAAAACAACAAAATATGCGGCTTTTGTTACACCATGTCACCTTTAACTATTTTAGTTACAAACTATTTTGGATCTGATAGCATCGGTAAACATTAGATTTGCGAATTCTTGCATTTTTATCACTAAAATAATTTCAGATAGGTCTGAGGAAATACCACGTTGACTCTAATATTTATTCTGTATTTTATAAATTAAGAGTTGTCTGAGAAATGCTCTGAAGCTACAAGCTCTTAAATTTCTTGTGTTTCAAAAATATCCATTTTAGCAACCTTAGCAAAAATATATATTTTATAAAATTACTTCTACCTATTGATTTTTTTACTACGAAAGCAGTGGCGTTTCTTCCAACAAGCTGAAAAGCCCGGCTTGCCTTGTCTCTTGAAAATCTTCTAAACTATGAGATCTAATCTAACTAATCTAAGAGATCGCTAAACTAATAAATGTATTTGCGAGCTCCCATTGCTATCTATCGGGCACAGATCGCTCCACGCGATAAAACAGCTTATCGACAGCGCGAAAATTTGCTCTGGTGCGCAACGCTGCGTCTGTGCAAATAGGTCTTCGTGGCCAACTCCAGCAGGACCCATTAGCTCCCCTCCACTCCTTTTGGGCAGTAGTGTAAAAATGATCGAAATTATGAAAGACCAATACTAATTCAGTTTGTGCATTATTGAATGAAAATGGCGATACTACATACCGCTTACTAATCAACACAAAAATACGCATGTAGAAATATTTCCCTTCCAGCCAACGATCAGAAAGGAGTACACATCTAATTGAATCTAGAAGACAGGGTCGTTCTGCTAGGCTAAAAAGAACCAAATTATTCATAGACAATCGTGTATGGATAAAATAAATGCTGGACAAGGCCCAAGATTATCATGTACAGTACAGTGAGTAATCCATTATAAAGCATTAAGTACAACACAAAAGCGAAACGGTGAAAAATTCCAATTTTCTTAGCTGCTTTTCTACCAATCAAGCGAACAGACGATCACGAACGTATCGTCATCGTCAAACTAAAAAACCAGCAAAAGCTGTAGCGCAGTTGGGTGATGATGATCATCAATCTGGAATAGGTAGTTTGCTTCTGAGAAATGATATCCTTAACTCTTGGACACTTTATTTCGATCCCCAACACTTAGTGCGAGTCTACGAAAAAGGGCTAAAAGCGTAAATGTCGCAAGCAAAAAAAACTTCATGGCAAAACTAATGACAATACCGCTCTAAATGAGCCCGAAATAACTGTACACGCCACGTGAAATAGCCTAAGCAACGCTACCCTCAGCCCGCCAGCTGTTATACAAGCCACAAATTACTCTGGGCCTCATTCCATATTGTATGAGATATCTGCTCTAAAAACTTAGATGAAAAACGTAAGAACAACGCCCTGTTAGACGCAGATATAAATATACGAAGCTTAATTGACGAATTGCATTATTTACAATTTCCAATTATTATTCTTATCAATGCTTCAAGAAAAACCAGATTTCATATGTATTGCAGAGACATAGTTGAATAAACATATTTCGATTTAAAATCGAAGACTATCGCGGTTGTTTGACATTATAAATAGGATAGAAAACGAATTTACCGCGTGAAATTTGTAGCACCCGACGTTTCGGTGACGTTGCAGCCGCCGTCTAGCCAGCCAGTCTACCCTGGACAACGGCGGCTGCAACGTCACCGAAACGTCGGGTGCTACAAATTTCACGCGGTAAATTCGTTTTCTATCCTATTTATAATATTTCGATTTGTTTGTAACTAATAAATAAATAAAATTCAAATTCTTTATTTCGCAAAAATCATAGTAATAGATACAGATTAATTATACCTAACCTAAGTGGATCTCACGAGACGTCCGCACTTAGGTAGGCTCAGATACGTATGATTAAATACTGCCTAATGATAAATTAAATAATACATTGAAGAATACCGTGAAAATCAATAAAAATATTCGCAAAAACCTAGAATCTCACAAACAGGTAAACTAATACAAGAATTTTGAACTTTTATTTCAATATAAATATTTATGGAAAAAATAAAACTAAATTAAACAAAATAAAATTTCAGTAAAAAACAAAAATTCAATTATAAAGCATGCCAATAAATAATCAAAAAGCATGCCATAAATAATATATGGCAATAGTTACAATATTAGGAATGGTATGTTAGCTAGAAATAAAAATTAAAATCATTGCAAAAAAGCAGATGCCCGGTTACTACATCCCTGCAAGCCAAATCAGAAAATAACAGTAACATGGCGGTACAATGATCTACGCTTAAAACAAATAGATCATAGAAACGATTGATTTGTCACGTCTCATACAAGAAATCCATTTCAAAGTAGTAACAATAAAAATAAACTCGTTAACTCTTGTTACAATAATACATGTAATTATCTACATGTATTATTCGGCTGGATCCATTTAAAACTTCGTCGATAAACTCCATACTCTTATAAATCAAATTTACATAAATAGGTACGTATATATTTGTGGCGACTACAACGTCAATTTTTAAGCCAAATCGAAGGATACATTTTTTTTTAACATTTGTAAAGAATTGAAGTTTTGTTAAATATTCAAAAATCAACCTACCAAATTAGATCCGATCACAGGTAATGAATCTTTACTTGACATTATAATTGTAAATATACCCAAATCGAATATACGCCTAAAGACCAAAGATCCCGGATTATTGGATCATGCATTTCACCTTTATGAAATGGAAGATGTTTTGAAGAAGAAGGATCTTCGGTAAAAGTAATCATACCGCGTTTAGTAAATTGGAATCGTTAAACTGGGACTATCTCCAGATAATGTGGTCCCACTCCTGGATAAATGACTGCTTTCAACATTATTTCCAACGGTAAGGTAAAAAGTTTATCTCTTACCCACCGACGACATGGGATACTCCAGTTCTTCTACATCGCTGTAGGCTGAAGAGAAAGACATTGAAAAACAAAGTAATAAAATCTGAATGTTTTTTCAGAAAACAACTGAATTATTAAGAAAATTTTCCTAAAAAATATTTTTCTATCGAAATAAAGGTCCATTATAAACAACGAAACCGGTAAATCGACAAAGACGTTCAGCGCTTCATTGTCTATTGAAGTGATTAAACAACTTGAAAACATGTTCTGGTTTTGAGCAACGAATTGAATAATTTCTTTGTTAATACGTCTTGTATCTGCAATACAAACTCTAATTACAACGGCATATGAAAAGCTGGAAATAAAAAAAAATAACATCTCAATATTACAATATTACGAAACCTACATCTGTGATGGATAAAGCCAAATGTATTATATCTTTAAAAAAATAAAAACCCCTGGGGTAGTCAACTTTCCAGTTCATATACAACAGAAATCCAGCGATACTGTATCTAAACCACTTAGTATATTATTGCAGATGTCATCATGTAATGTTGTCTTCTCTGAATGCTTTAAAATGGCAAAATTATTTATGGTATTTAAAAAACGGTTGTGTAACCCAAAGACTTTCCTGGCAAGGAGACAACCCCCCTCGCGCACTAAACCCCTCAACACCCAACACCCCTCCCCTCCTAACCCTCCTTAACCACACTTCATCCCTCCTTACCCCTCCTTTCCTCCGTCGAAATAACAAATAAAAGCAGATCTGCTTGAGTCCGTAAAAACTTTCAAAAATTTTGATCGTCAATATTGGAGTACCCCTAGATTCAGTTCTTGGACGACAGCTTTTATTGTTAACATAAACGGCCTGAGTCCAAATGTATCTAAATATTAAGTCACCTAATTTACAGACAATACTGGCTCTGTAGTTAAGGCTGAAAACATTATTACGCTCACTGCCATTATCAATATACTCGTATATCTTGGTGAATTTAATGATTGGTTCCATGCGAAGAAGATGTCTAAATATGTCTAAAAGGTTTATTTTAAAATTTAAATATAAGTACCCGGTGATGTTGCGAAATCAGTTAAATTCGTACAAATACTCTTAGATGAAAAGAAGCCATGGAATTTACAGATAGAGCATGTTAAGTACAAACTGTCGTCAGTCTGCTATGCTTTATTACGCCCCAGTCTACACAAGTGTACACCAACACAACAACGAAATTTAAACATGACAATTCAACTTATACAGCCAGCACGCGAAATTTAAAAATTCTGCGTAGTTTTTGATCAAACTCACTCCCAAGAAAATACATCTTTAAATCATTAACACGCTTTTATTAGGTCGACCTGTTTGTAACTATGTAATGAAATCTAAGGTAACTAATTTAACCATCTTCCAAGGATCGTAGCGTCATAAAAATTGGCAGCTGTATGTAGTTCTGATGACAATACAATAATATGGCACTGTCGAACTGATCTGATGATGGAGTTGGAAGATATGAACTGGAACTTCATGATGGAACATCGTATCATAGTTGTGTTTGGACTTGTTAGAAAAGTCTTGGAATGCACTTTGACCATGATTAGGTTTCAAGGTCTGATGATGAAACCGGAAGATAGGCACTGGCATTCCACGATGGAATATCGTATCATAGCCGTGTTTGGACTTGTTAGAAAGGTCTTGTAATGAATTTTGACCACGATTAAGTTTCAAGGTCTGATGATGAAGCCGGAAGACAGGAACTGGCATTCCATGGTGGAATATCGTATCATAGTCGTGTTTGCACTTGTGAGAAAGGTCACGTAACGGACTTTGAACACGATCAGGTTTCAAGGTTATAACAAACCTTATTTGTTTTTAAGTGCATTTATAAAAGCGTGTTTTTAGTGTTTTTTTTTACACCTGAGGGTCTAAGCTTTTAATAAATAAATAAATAAATTCATTGATTGAAGCCGTATAAGCTGGGATGTGTGATACCAAAGCGCACTTTACTCACGTGTTGCGCGCTCTGAGGCTGATGCCGGACTGAATGAATTCATCGGAACGGCGAGTCGCATTTGGACATGCTGAGAAAACGAACTCGCGCATCTTTATTGTTTAAGCATCATTACGAGTTTTTAGCTGCTGGGGTGTGTTATACCCCACCTCGCACACGGAGGGTTAAAATATTATAATATTTCGTAAGTGAAATGTATCTGTTAATCCTTTCTCGAGCGGCGCCAGGATGTCGCTGCCTGTGGTGACCTATTTCAACGAAAAAGCCAGGCTCCATTTTATTGCCCGGCATTCGTGGGAAGTCAAATTGAGGAAGTTATCTATTTGGGGTAATGGGCATCGATGAAAGGGACAGCATGACGCTGTTTTGATAGGCCAATGATTTATGTATGTCACCGTCGATATTGCGCCGGCCTTTTATACAGATTTCCCAACGGCTTTCAATGCGGTAAATTTCTTCGTGTTTTAAAAAAAATGCTGTTCAACGTTTTAGAAACGCTTTGAAAGCAACAGAGAACTGTTTTTGGAGAAAGAAAGTACTTTTGTTTTTTCTTTCCCGGCCCACCAACCGACCAGAAAGGAAAGTATTGTCAACGCACTAATATTTTTTCTTGAGATGTGCTTTCGATCCTACGACAACATGTGTACCGAATTTCAAGTCTTTAAGCCCAATATTTCAAAATTGAATTATGATTGTAAATAAAGAATTTGAATTTGAATTTGAATTTGAATTTGATTGCTGGACCGATTACATGTTGAATCGGACTGATTTCAACAAATGATGCCAGCATACCAAATTTTGCGGTGTCGACTACAACGGGCGAGCCCGTCACCACAGGACGTTTTAACGATTAGTCGTTCTGTCGCCCTGCAGTGAACGTAGAAGACTTTGGACAGTACAATCCTACGTCCAGCTACGTCACAACCCGTGAGAGTCCAACGCCTTACCGCGAGTGAGCCAG